>VXBI01011983.1:558436-668614 GCA_013397375.1 Toxostoma redivivum
GTGACTGGGACCGGCAGCCTGGCAGCCTGCTGCCCGGGATACCTGCAGCGAGTGAATGTGTGCTGCCGCTCTGCCGGGGCCGGACGGAAAGGGCTCGCCCCGACGCTTTGTGGGAGGGAAGGAAAGGAAGGAAGGGAGGTTCCGCTGCACAGCCCTGAGAGCGGCCCGGCCCCGGTGCCGCCGTGAGCTGCTGACCTCGGGGTGGCTTTCCCCAGGCCGACACTGATTGCCTTCTTCTGGAGAGCCTGCCCCGTTCCCGAGCCTGCTCCCTCCCGAGCCCGGGCGATCCCCCCGTTACCACCAAGCAGTGCCGAGGTTCCTGTGCGGCTCTCCCCGTGACAGCTGATTGTGCCTCCTGCGCCTCTTTGCAGTGAGGAAAACTGTGTTGTCTCTAAACTCGAGATGCTGCAGGCCTGGCACGGGGCTTGGGAGAAGACTTTGAGTTCAGCCTGTGAAACATTGGGAAGTAGTTCAGTTGTAATCCACATAAGCGTAGTCTTCTTTAGCTCTGTGTTTCTGTGGGCACGGTACTTTCCCAACCATTTCCTGGGAGCTTATTGTCGTTAATTTTCTGTGAAAGTGTGAAAACACAAGGTGCTATGAGGCATTTTCAGAGTAGAGGAAGCTGACGTACTGAGAATCAGGAAAGTGACGTAGAAGAGAGGTCCCAGGTAAGAATTGCTCGGTAGAAAGCACTAAACACACCTTGGCTGAGGCACTGAACCCTTGTCCGACTGCTTGTAGACTCCTAAAATCCAGGGCTTTCACAACCAGAGGGGTGAGCTGCAAACACCAGCTGATCCCAGCTCTGTTTCCACAGTGACCTGTGAGCTTCTCTGTGACTATATATGTTACATTTTAGTTTTAGACTTCCTGTGTAGTTAGCATGTTTGTGCTTGGAATGTGCTTATTAAAGCTGTCTTTTGGGAAAAAACAGTCTGACTTTTCCCAACATTTTTCTTTATAGAATATCGAATACATGTTTGGCATTGTTGGTATTCCAGTCACTGAAATCGCAATTGCAGCCCAGGCAGTTGGAATAAAATATGTGGGAATGAGAAATGAACAAGCAGTAAGTATATATCTGTAGTGGGACTAGCCCTTTCTTTAACTGTTTTACAATGGAGCAAAACCCAGTTAAGTTTTCCTACTAGAAAGAATGTGGTCTCTGAATTTTCCTTTAAAGAACCTATACAGGAGCAGCCACTCTTATTTTTGAATAATGGCGAACATTGGTGCATTGGGTTGAGTGTTTCTTTGTGCTCTTCTTTCCCCATTTCCATTTTAAAGTGTCCCCTCCTTTTCTGATAAGGGAATTGCATCTTCTTTCATTTAAAATGCCATTCTCCAATAAGGGAGCAAGGATAGGAAAATAAAATAAAAAAAAATTTAAAGATAACTGATAATTTTTTGTTCTCTATCACAGGCTATCTCCTTCAAGTGATATATTGTGAGATATTATCTGCCAAGTTTTGGGATTCTCATCCAGGACCTTTTGTTTTTCTGTAGCTTTAGCTTTCTACACAATTTCCAATATTATCATTCTCACTCCAACTGGTAGTATTTTAGTTCTTTTTGGGACTTTATTATCTACCTCTTTACTTTTTTTCCCCCTGTCCATGTGATGTTAAGTGCCCAAAGAGGAAAGTGTTCCTGTTGATTGATAAACTTGTTCTGACAATTTAAATATTACAGTTTTTTTTTCCTTAACTATATTCTAAAATCTCACAGAACAGCAAACAATAAAATGCTTCCAAGTGTTCAAAATCAACCGTGAACATGCACTTAGACTCTCTTACTTATGTATATTTCAACTTTATTGTATAGGTCAGAAATTAAAAGCCAAACTCCTCAGCATTTTGGTATTGTGCTGCTGGTTCTGCATTTGTTTGGTTTCCCACAGTAGTAGCTCTTTAATCTCGGTAGTTTCTTGGGTGGTCGGAGGTTGAAGATAATAACCTTGGATTTATACATCGTTTTCAAGGGTTGCTGCACAAGATGGGGAGCTGGCTGCTGCAGCTTTCCATACCTGACCTACAGCAGTTACCAGATTTTCTTAATTTATGTAGTTAATAACTTTTGAATTGTCCCAGTCCTCAACAAAGTGTTGTTACAGTAGTTCTCCTAAATCAGGTGGCTGTGAGCTGTATGTAAGCTATGTTTTTGCTGTATAATCCTTACATTGTTATATTGGAATGTGAGAATTTAAATGAATGCATGTCTCTATGGAAAACCTGTAACATATGAGAGAGGCAAATATATACAAACGTGTTTAAAAGCTGTATTTGAGTCTTTGAAGAACTGGGAATTTGGCACAGTCTTTATATTCCTGTAGGCCATTTAGCAAATACTCTAGTTTTAGCTGTGGTTACTAACATGATTAAAATTAATTTCCTCATGTGTGTATGTAATTAACAGAGAAGATTGCTTTACACTGACAATGAGATGTTCTATTTATTTCTCTTTACCAGAAGGAGACAAAAAACATTCTGTTGATAAATGATGAGCTGCTCTTGCTTAGTGGAATAAAAATAGCACAAAGACTAGTTTTAATGTCAAAATGTCAGGATTTCTCTTCTTTGGGGAGTCAAAAAAGATGAATGAAGCTGCATCTTTTAGTGAGTTTTGGTTTGCTCCTTATCCTCAGTGAATAATAGAGTAATTTCTTGGCAAAGGGTGAAAGCTTATGTATAGTATATTCAAGCTATACTCAATATATACATGTCATAGTTTTAAATATCTCAGTTGTGTGGTCTGGCTGTGGAGGATGTGTATACAGCTGCCTCCTTTATTGGTGAAGGCAGCTGTATATGATATATGGAAAATTAAGGTTTTGTTTTCTTTTTTTCCTAGGGATTGAGTTTCTACCTCATTTCTAGGCCAGATGTAGCAAAAGGATTTCCCTATAGAAGTGGTAAAATTTTAATTAGTAGTGTCCAGAGGAAATAGGGCCCATAAACAAGTTAAAACACAATAAAATCTCACCAGCGTGGTGGTGGAGTCACCATCCACGGAGATGTTAAAAATTGACTGGACGTGGAACTTAGTGCCATGGTCCAGTTGACAAGATGGTCATTGGTCACAGGTTGGAGTCAGTGATCTTGGAGGTCTTTTCCAACCTTAATGATTCTGTGAAAAGCTCATAAAACTGCAGAACAGAAATACCTGGTGAAAGCATGAAGCTGAAAGTAGCACTGCAAATACCCATGAGCTGGTCTCCTGTGGCCTGTAACATGGCATAAGTTTGCCAGAAGTTGTTGACCTGTATCCATATGCCCTTTGAACAGTGAAAACTGTGTTGCAACTTCACAGGGGCACGTGTTTTGTGTATCTGTCCTTGGGTAATTAGAGATTGCTGCCATTGTTTAGAAGACTGATAACCCAGATCAGTTCTAAACTTAAAAACTATATAGTTATTTGTTAACAACACACATTGTTTATGTTAGTTCTTAATCTTTAATAATAATTGTCGCTACATATTCAAAGCAATCTCTTGATATTTGTATCCTGAGTTAGTTGTGAGCATGCAGAATGCTGGAGTTGGTGCAGCTGTCAAGGGAATTGGGCTCAAGAGCCCTCTAATATTGGCAGCTGGAACCAAAGTGGGCATTTTATCACCAGAGTACTCAATTATAACTAAAACCAAATCTCCACTCTATTTAAAAATGAAAGAGGCAGGTTCTAAGGCCAGAAGCTTACTTTAAAAAATTACAAAATATTGCAAAATGAGTTATTTTTCCATTAAGTGTTAGAACTTGCTAATTTCAAGACAAGAGTATGGAAATATGAGAGAAATATGTCACATGTGAATTCTTGAGTTCTGTTGTCGCCTGTAAACTTCTTGATCACATACTGTCTTTTTACCAGTGAAATTTATATCCAAATGTTTACTATCACTACAGGAATATCTTAAAAGCATACTCTGCAATAACACTGCTGATCAACTATGCCAACACATTGTAGATGTTACTTTTGTGATTTTTATTCAAAACACAATTTTTCTTTAAATGTGTGGTACTGGAGTGAGAAGTATTTCAGCAGCTTAGCTTGTAAAAGATGATCTCAAATCATCCAATTATTCTCTTCAATGTGAGATTTCAACCTTTTGCTTGATTTCTGAAATATAGTATTTCTGAAATACAATTCAGAATGGCTACATTTCTGCTTGTTTTTCTCGTGTGAGTCCTTCTTCCATGTTCATCCAGAAGGCAATGGAGAGCAGAAATTTTGTGTTTTGTCCTATTGCCTTCACTTCCCTGGTTTTACTTGGGTTTTTTTATCTGGTTGATTTTTTTTTTTTTCTTTTTCAAATCCCAAATAATCCTAATGTAATATCTTGTAACAACAGGAGCCTGAAATGTGGAGAGAAGTGGAGAAGAGTCTTGAGATTTTCGATTTTTCATATTAATCTTCATGGACACGCCTTACAATGGAAAGGTCGAAATGGAGCTGTTTTAAGCTCTTATAGTTAGGGAAGAATCTGTACCTGCTTATTTTTAGTATTTTTGTTGAAAGTTATCTACAAAATATCATTAAATGTATACATCATCATCATAATATCATTAACTCCAATATTTTTAACAGGCCTGTTATGCTGCATCTGCTGTTGGATATTTGACTGGCAGGTATGTAAAGAGTGTGCAAAGCTATTAAGAAATGCTCACTAGTTAAGAGTTACCATTTTTTTATTTCATCACCTGGAATAACAAGGGTCTCTGCCTGAATTAAACTTCAGTAAAATTTGTGTTGAATCAGATGTGCTTCATCCAGTGTGAGCTTTCTTCACTGGTAACTGCTGATAAAGTGCAATTGAGAAAACTGCAAACATAAGTGTACCAAATTGTATGTAAATGTTAGATGGCAGAGCAAATGTGATAGAAGTCAGGAACTGTGTAAATACAACGGATAAACCTGTGTATATTGTCCACCTGTGTGTGGATAGCACATAATTTTTCACTTGCTTTTCTAATTGGATTGATGCAGCTTTATAGTTTCTGATTTCCATGTCTATCTTTAGTCATTCATACAAATTCCTAGGCATTCATGAGTTTTGGTGACATGAGTAAAACTTTAATATTCTGTATTTTCAGCACCTTACTAATTTTTGTTGATTTTTTTTTTTGTGTGTGTTCCTTGTGCTCACTTTCCTTTTCTCTCTTCCTCTTTTTTTCTTTTTGTATTTTCTGTGTAGACCAGGAGTATGTCTTGTAGTGTCCGGTCCAGGTTTCTTACACACCCTTGGTGGGATGGCAAATGCAACCGTTAACTGCTGGTAATTTAACTGCATTTTCCCTTTAAAATTCTAATAATTGTGTGTTGTTACTTGTTTCAGATATATATTGAGCTATACAGTATTTAGTATGTTACTTTTTTCCCCTTTCATGTGGATAATGAGAAAGAAATTCTTTATCAACCTTAAGAATAATTTAGTTACATTTTTTGTATTCTCATGGATAAAATTTTTGATTTTGTCCTACCGCGTTATGTGTATATTAGAAGATATATCAGTATAGTTGGTTGTATGGATGTGTTTGAAAATGAAGTCAATATTAGCCTGTAATGCTTTCATGATCATGGAGAGCGTCTTAAAGGTGTTTCCTAAATTTAAATTCATACTGCCTTTGAATTGCTGTATTTCATACGTGAATAAATTGACAACTGCATTGTTAAAATCCCTATTTTCTCCTCACAGAGACATTTAGAGCAGTAATTAAGTATTGAATTAAATGATGTACAGAGGGATAGTATTTACTCCTGTAAGCCTTCACTGAAATATGACAGCTTTGTCTGGTCTGCCACTGAAAGCTGTTCAGTAAGCTGTACTGAGGTATTTTGGGAAGAAGCTGTAGTAATACCAAGCAGATGTGTTCACAGAACAATATGTGATCCAGATCACTATGATCTGGAACACTGAATTAGCAGTGGCTGATGGACGAGGGAAGCTCGGAAATAGGAACACTAACAAATCAAGGCTGACGTTTTGAAAAAAGTCCTCTAGTGTTCAAATTATTATTTTTTTAAATGAGTTATTGACTAAAGTTTTGCTGTCACTATTTGACCTTAAACTTAAAAAGGAAGATTATATGAAAACCTTGCTTTTGAACAGTCAGGAGTTTGGTTATAAGAAAGAACTGTGCATGTAATTTACTTGTGGATTTGCCGGAGACATTTTTGAGGGTAAACTGCTTTTTCAAGGGTAAAAACCTCTTGATATTTCACACTGAAAATTACCTGCCATGCTGCTACCTCCTGTCCTGTCTCATTCTGAGCAGATTTTGTACCTCAGTCTGGCTGTAACAATAGATTCTAAAGACAAGTGTGTGATAGTTAGTAAGATTTGGAGTAAACACAAGTATGCTGAAGTACCATGCTATTTCCCTGAAGTTGCAGTTAATTTTTTTTCAGTTTACTGGAGTTCCCCTGCAAGTCCATAAGACTTACCATGATTAGTTTCATTATGTTCTTTCTGCCATGCTGTTGTTTTTGCTTTGATTTATAATACTGCTCTTCAAAATGTCTACAGTACTGTGACAGTAGGATAGTGATTTCCTTGAGGGAAAAACTTCTTTCTAGTTAGAACTTCAAAGGCAAAACTAAATCTTTTCAAGGTAGAGCTGTTGGAGTTGGCTTTCTTAATAGTAGACCAGCTTTGTAATTGTATTTCATTATTGGAAACTAGTAGTTACTTTGTTCATTAAACTATTTAAATGAATTTGGAAAAGGCAAGTGAGAGGAACATAGGGTTTGTTGCTGTCAAACAGTCTTGGATAGTAATAATCATTTTGCTGAGGGGAGAGAATAAGCAGAATAAAATGTGTAGATCAGTCACCAAGTGCATTTTTCCATAATGATTTTTCATAGAAGTAAGATACAGCCTGAAGTTCTCGTTTCACTGCGCCAGGGGATTTGAACTGAGAATTTTGATTTATGGCATAGTAATGGCCTGGTTATGAAGCTTGGATCTAGATACACATATCCCCCAGCTTTATGGGTGATTAAATTTAGGATTATGCATGGAACACACTGCAAATGTTTCAGCTTGATACATTGTATAGATAAATGTAGTCAAAGTAAAGGCCATATCTGAAGAGAAATTGTTTAAGAGAAAAAGCCTAGAAAGTATAGACCTAACATTTCAATATAGTGTGGATGAATAAGGAGATTAATAAAACAACTTTCTTCTGTTAATTCAGCATTTAGCATTTTAAGGAGTTTGACCTACAATTTGAATAAAAGACAGGTTTTCATTCACTGTAGGAAAATTATATATTATATTTTGTGGAAATTACAATAAATAAGTTCTCCTGTGGAATGTATAATCCTCATTGTAAAGTAATACCACCTTCCTTGTATAGCTGTGAACTAATTTAAGTTCAGGATTGCTTGTAGGCATGTTAATTTTTTGTCTGTTTCTTTGGGTTTTGGAGTTTTTTTACTAAAAACAAAATGCAGGGATTGTACTCTCAGCCTGCTAACTTCTGCTGTGTTCCAAATTGTATACAAAGAAAGTATAATCTTTTTGGAAAATTGTGTCCTAGCTTGTTTCTTAGTTCTAGTGCTTGTGCATGTTATGATACCCTTTATAAACACACATTTTAATATTTTTTTGGACAAATCAATACTTTTTAACTTCTTTTTAGATGTCATTCCCTCAAACCACTGTGTCACTCCTATTATCAAACTTGAATGAAAATTGCCTGCAATAATTGCCTGCAATGGGATTTGGTTTTAGAATTTCTATGATGCAAATCACTTAATATGGCCAAATTGTCCCAAAACTGGTGACCCAAAAGCTGTTGGGAATGCTACTGGCTGACACTCTGATATTTAGAATCCATTTCTGTATTCTCTATCTATTCTTGTAGAGATCTGTGGATGCTATATATATATGTATATACTTACAGTGTTTTTTTTATTTTTAATATACTTTTCTAGGCCTCTGATTGTTATTGGAGGTTCTTCTGACAGAAATCAGGAAACCATGGGAGCTTTCCAAGAATTCCCACAGGTACACAGACATATAAATTTCTACAGAAAGGTTTCAGTTAAATAATTCTTGTTTCTTCGTTATTGTAGGAAAAACAATCCCAAACACTAACAGAACCTAGCAGATCTTATAATGCTGTTGACTTGCTCCATCTACTGGTTTAAAATTGACATTGTGTAAATACAGCAGATTGCCTTGAATGTCTTTGTCCCTACTCATGTTGGAATTCGTACTCTGTTTTAGGTTTTCAGCCAGTATAAATTACCTTTGTTCTGAGGTGGACAAAAGCAAAATGTCCAAGAAAATAAACCAGTTTATGGGGGAGGGGAAAAAAAAAAAAGCCAAAAAAACTTAAGCACTCGGAGGAATGAGTATGGTTTTGACAGTTTTCACCAGCTGCTACTACATTTTTCTATGGGGAAGTTTCTACCTTGTTGCTTTTCATCTGACATTTCTTTCATTTTATTCATATTGAATTGAGATGAAAATGAACAAATCACTTTGATAAATCAATACAACGGTTGTTTGCCTTTTTTCAGGTTGAAGCTGGCAGGCTGTACAACAAGCTCTGTGTCCGCCCAAGCAGCCTGGAAGTTATTCCTGCAGTTATTGAAAAGGTATGAAAAAGTACAAAATTAGCAACAGATCATCAGGTAACTGTCTCCTGTTGAAGTTTTGAGGGTTTGTTTTTGTATAGTTGTTACTCTAAGTAATTTGCTCTGGCAGATAGGAAGTGATGGTTGATTGAGTAAATTAACAATGGGCAATGCTATGGAATAGGCCAGCAATAGATCCTAGTCCAGTCTGATGCTTACTGATCCCTGCAATAGTTTTTGTTAGCTTCAGATAGAGCGGGAACATTTTTATTAAATAAATGCTTTTAGGGAGAGGTGCAATAAATAGAAATGTAATGCTTCAGCTGTTTTTCCACTGTCATGTGAAGGAGATTTGGAGGAGGGCAGTGGAGATGGCTGTGTTTGGGGTTTGAGTTTGGTAATTGCTTTGTTGGTTTTTGTTTTTTTTTTTTTTGAGAGTGAGAGAAAACACATCCTTATCTCAGTGCTTCAGAGAGGATTAGAAAAATCTCTTGGTACTGCTGTAGCAGCCCTTCAGCCATGTCAGCCTAAATTCTGCATACAGTCATACTGTTTCCAGAAGTGCAAATTCAGCAGATTGTCTACCTGCAATAGAAGAACTGGGATCAAAAGTAATAGAAAATGGAGGCATTGGTTATCTTGGTTTTACTCTATTTGTGCTACTTTAGGTAGAATTCAGCATGAATGTTTAATTTTGTGTCTCCAAACAGCTGATAATGCAGTTGTCTCATTGCAAGTTAAACAAAGAATATAGAGTCTAATACTGTACATCAGCTGAAAGGCTCCAGCTGGTATATAAGAGAAAATATAAATAGCTGCCAAAACTTTATTTTGTTGGTATAAAGCAACCCATGGAAGCTTTCACTATGATGAATCAGCAAAATGAAACTGTGCACCTTGTCTGCCTAGAGAAGAGTTTTCTTTTTTGAATATAAATATTTTTAAATCCTGTCAAACAGTGATTAAAACTATGATTGTATGTTTTCTAGGCTGTAAGAACCAGTATGTATGGTCGTCCAGGTTCCTGCTATATTGACATACCTGGGGATTTTGTGAATCTTCAGGTGAATAAGAGCTCTGTCAAGTGCGTAAAGATTACTGTCATTATTTTTCAATTCACCGAACAAAAGATAATTAATTTATAGGCTAATTTCATATTTTATTTTCCTAAAACAAGAAAATCCAGCTTCTAAATGTAACATTCCATCATAACATGATACAGATTACAGTTTGTAATGAAATGTGCAAAAAAGAATGACTTAATGTGGTAATATAACGATGTCACTGTGTAAATCTCTGAAGCACTACCTACAAGATTAGAGAAACAAAGAGGGAAAACTTCAAAGCCCGTTTTGAAAAAAATATTTCCTGTTATAATAAATGTTGTAGCATGGTGTGTAGCAACTGCAATTTTATGCTAAACAATAGGTTTTGTCTTTCAGCATTTCTTGTTTTGAATTTTTTAAAGTGCCTCTCTTGTTTTGCTTGGCTTCAGGTACATGGAATGCTGCCTGCCACCTCCCATCAGCATGGCTGAACACTCTGCTGTGTCCAAAGCAGCCTCTGTCATTGCTCTTTCCAAGCAGCCTCTGCTCATTGTTGGCAAAGGTAGAATGCTTTGATGTAGCTTTGAACTGAGCATGTTCAGGACAAGAACAGTGACTGCTTTTCCCCAGAAGTGTTATCCATCTTCTTTTTAGTCAAACAAACAAACTAACCAGAAGTAAAAACACAAAATTATTTGGAATCTAATGGTAAAATTTGCTCTAGTTTTAGAATTTTTTTCCTGTTCTGTAATGGGTTTTTTTTCATCTAATTTAAAGAAAAATCAATTGATAAAATACAAGTTTGTGTAGAAAAAAAAATCAGATAACTGTTATCTTTAATTCTAGAGCCAATACCAGGGGATCACTTCCAAAATTCTGAACCATTTAAATTCTATTAAAGAAATTTTATTCTCTGTCTGATGCTCTGGCATGTATAGCAAGAAGCAAAGGTCATTTTTCCATTGGTTCTTACTGGGAGCGCCAGCCTACCTGGGTGGGGATATGCATCAAAACAGCAGGTACTGCTGCTGTTGCTGTTTTACAGACTTTTCATTGTACTCTGCCAGTGTAATCAATTCCTGGAGATAGAGGGTAATTATTCTCTGTGCTGGTTCATTTCTTTTGTGCCTCCTTGTGGAGTGTTAGCCAGTGCAGTGTGTTTCTGTTGAAGATACAGGTCAGCTAGGAACAGAATTAAAATAACCAGCTCATTTAACCCAGGCTGTTTTCCTGCAGATGTGGGGAATGATCTCTATCTATGTTTAATTAGGGAGTGCAGTGATTGAAATTAGATGGATCTTATGAATGATTAGGTAATGAAATTGAAAACAGAAGGTAGATCAGAAGAGATTATGGTTTGTTATTTTGTCTCTCTGGCTGGATACACATGAAGAAAAGGGTGTTCTTTGGAAGGGAAAATTCACAACTGTTTTGTCAATGTCAACAATTGACAATCTACTCAACAAACGTACCTGGACTTCGTGCTATATATTGTTGTTAGCATTTTTGAAAGATTTACAAAAGTATATTCTTCAGGATTTAAGACTCACATATTCAAGCCATTGCACAAGGACCAGTCAGTTACTGCAGGTTGCCTGGGCAAGCTTAATTCAGTAGCCTTGTACTGCTGCAGCATCACAGGAAATGTGTGCACAAACACATACCTTTGCAAGGACTTGTTTGTGCTTCTCTCTTTTCACTAAAGCCTATAGTAGAGTCTTTGGGCAGGTTGTTATGGAGCATGTGGTACAGCAGCGTGCAGGGGGTAAGCAAGAAATGACATGACACAACATAAAGGTCATCTTGTGTTGCTGCTGCAGAAGTCTCTGTCCCATAATACCAAACTTCACCCACTAAAAAATTGTCATTTAAAATAAACAAGATCTCCTATTTTTCCCTGCCCTGCTTCATAAGAAGTGATAAAAAGTCTTACAAAAATACGAAGGAAACAAAACTTTTTGTCAAAAATATGTGAATTTTTAACCATAGCTGTCTGTGGTTTGGCATGTTTGGTTTTGAATTCTCCAGAATGAAAAATAAGGCAGCTTTCATAATGGGAAACAGTACTCTTTCTGCCATAATGTAATCAGCTTAATTGAAGTTCAAGCAAATACAGTTGGTTTTTGTAGTATTAAGCAGTCTCTTTCATTTCATTCAGGTGCTGCTTATTCACATGCTGAAAACAACATCAAAAAGTTGGTGGACCTTTCTGGACTGCCTTTTTTGCCTACACCAATGGCAAAAGGAGTAGTTCCTGATAACCATCCAAACTGTGTAGCTGCAGCAAGATCAATGTAAATATAAAGCAAAGCTTCTAATCCTAACAGCTGAGAAACAATTAGGAATTTTGGTGGACTACAGATGCCAGGAAAGAGAAAATTCATACCACTAAAACTTTTTCAACCATGATTTGCACCTCACTGTAGAGCACCGAAGATCTTGCTGGGAAAGGGACAACAAATTTAGGTGGATCACTTTAGAATGCTGACCAGGAAGATATTTTGAGATATATTATATTCTGTAGCTATGAAACCTATGGCAAGTAGATGTATCAGTGTTGTTAGTGTGTATTTTGTAACATAAAACAGAGCTGGCAAACAGTTTATGTCAAACATTTAACTTTGTGCACTAGACAAACTACTTCTTTTTGCTTTAACACCATAAACAGAAGCTGAACTGCCCATGTTGCAGTAAAAGTTTTGCCAGCTGTTGTGTCTCTGTGGTGTTTGCAATACCCTATCACTAAATTGCACTTTATTTATAAAGAAAAGTAGGATGTTTCAAACTACACTGAAAGGCTATGTTTAAAGTAATTTTTAACAGGTTTTTTTTTCCCCTTTTGGCAAAATTAATGTGAATAGACTCTAAGAACTCTACTATGTATGAATATGCACAGAGTTGGTTTGCAGATGGAGCGTTTATGTACCCTGAAATTAAAATGCTGTCCATTGCTGAGCATCTTAGCTTTAGCACTGTTAAGCATGTTTCTAGGAAGAATGGAGAATAAAAGAATATACAAAATATTGTCTGCCTATCTGAAAGGTAAATTAATGGGAGACTAAACCGAGAGGCCCATACAATCCTAATTTTAGTGCCTACTGTTGCCAGTGTCACAATAGTGAGTCTTTTGCTTTAACCTCGGCATCATTCTAGCATCTTGTTGATCTCCTAATGTAATGATTCCTTTCCTCTATACAGTGTAATAGGAAAATAGTAATTAATTTTCTCTAAGTTCCCTAACTCAAGAATGGCTTGGTGATTGGCTGTATAAAAGGATACAGGATTTTGGGGCTAAACAAGCAGCTTAGAGCTTCTGGGGTTTGCTGTGGTGGTTGGGATTGCTTCTGATTTTGCAGACTGTTAAACGTAATAGTGATTTCTTATCTGGTGCTGTCATTTTCCTTTATTAGGGCATTACTGCATGCTGATGTAATCATCTTGCTTGGTGCAAGGTTGAATTGGATTTTGCATTTTGGTCTTCCACCAAGGTATCGGCAGGATGTAAAGGTTATTCAGGTAAGCAGGAAAATTATTATCACTTAATGGAAGTCTTCTGTGTTCTAGCATTGCCCAGAGAAATTACAGTAAATTATTTTGGTAATGTATTTCATGGGGCACGCACTGCCATATGGACAGTGCAGTATGGTGCATAGTTATGGTAATTCTCCAGAAATACTTATGATCTCTTTAATGATTGTTTTTACTTCCTCTTTTTTTCTAAGAATGCTTACAATATTGTTCCCAGTATCAAGAGCTTGGTACTGCTATGATGAGGAGGGCAGACACTTCTATGCAGTTGGCTAATACAGGATTAGACTCACAATACTGTTATGATCTTTGGAGCGTTGAAATTTCCATGATTGAAAGAAAACTGTCCTTGAGATTGTGGAATCTTTCTTACTGCTCTCTTGGCTGCATTTTTCTGAAAAAAGAACTGCTTTCAGATCCTGTCATAATGCAGAAAGCTCAGTCACTTGGAAATGAAATAAGAGGAAGAAAGGCTATTTAACTAATTAATGCATTTGACAATCTGCCAGCTCTTAGAAAGAGAAGACTTTAAATTGTGTCCTTAAAATATCCTCCCCAAGAGTCTGTGATCAAATAGTAGTAGTTGATCCAACATGTTGTGTATCCTGCTTACACTGACCTGGAACATAGTCTAAAGTTCCAAACTTTACAAAAGGATGAATTTTTAAGCTAAGTTTTTAAAAATACACGTTATTTTTGCAAATATTTTTTTTATAAATAATATATATTTTATGTTTCCTCTTTCTAAAAAAATTTAAAGAAAATATTTTTTCATCTCGCTTATTTTTTTTTTACTATCAGAGATTTGTATTAAAATACTAAGCCAGTTCATAGTCTGTGTGACCTGGTCAAAAGTAACAGTTTAGATAACCTTAAAGGGCTCATGCCTCACTGATAGGTTTGCTTCAGTAGTTGCAACTTACTTTTCAGTTTCTTCATGCTAACTAAATTATTAGTATGTCAAGTAGCATACACACAGTTTTCTCAGTGAAAAAAATGCTGCTTTGTATAGACTTTATGGGTATACCTGAGCCAAGATTTTTAGTTCTCATACAATATTGTAATAAAGTTTTACAGTGTCTGTAAGACTTGGAAAAAACAAGGAGTTAACTTTAAGGATATGTATGATTTTTATTAAAATAGGTATGTACCATATGGTTTTACTTAGTATAAAGGATTTCCTGATGTCATGTCAAGGAAAGGCAAAGGAAGTTATGTGTACAGCCAAAACAAGGTACAAAGACAATGTTAGACATCTATCTATGTTAGGCCTTGTTTCTCACTTGAACTGAAAAAAAAAAGCTCTCCTTAATATCCTTGAACTAATGATTGTTTTTAAAATACAGATTGATATTTGTGCAGAAGAGCTGGGGAATAATGTAAGGCCAACTGCAACTTTATTAGGTGACATAAATGCTGTGACTGAGCAGGTACGTAATGTCCTGTGTCCTCTGATTTTGACCTCAGTTTCCTCTGATTCATGTGAAGTATATTGCCAGTTAAAAATATTGAAAAAAAAAAAAAACAGCTGTTCAAGGAAAATAATTTTTCAGGCAGTATATTCATGTTATATACCCAGTCTATTCTCAAATTATATGTTAAAGATTCTGATTAGTGTTTCTGCGATTGTGCTAGGGTCATTCTTGATAATGTTATTATTGATGCTTTTGTTGTCTTTTAAACATGTTGAAAGATCCCTCTACAACATTTTAATATTGTTCTAGCTCTTAGAAGAACTCAACAAAAGATCATGGAAGTACCCTTCTAATTCAGAGTGGTGGGAGAAGCTAAGAGAGAAAATAAAGAACAACGAGGAAAGATCAAAGGTAGTGTGACATTAAAGAAATTAAAGGGTTTCTTTTATGCTGTAACAGGCATGGATGCATTGTCAGTTTTGTAACTGGTCTATATCCAACCTCCTCAATTATTTCTCAGGTAAGTCACCCAGACTTTGAAAATTTGTACCATTCTGGCACAGGCTTACTCTTCTTATGTTTAGGAACTATAAGCATTATAGGTTAAGCATTCTATGATTTTATATAAATTCAAACTGTGTAGAAATCATTACTCTTTGGGATTGGATTCTTAAAGCCATTAGTAGAAGACCAGCCAGGGCTGCTGTGTTATAGGCACTGACTTCTAGGCAATGGACAGATACTCCAAGTACTCCCAAGTGGACGCATTCTTAGTTTTCTTCTAATTGTGATCATTGTTTGTAATTTTGCAGTTTAGCAATGCTGGTCTAGGTTTAAACTATGCTAAAAGCAGCTAGCTGTTAAGACCAAGACACCACATGTGCTTAGTATATACCTAACTTTATGTAATTCATATTCTGCAACTTCAGATGCATGTTCCCAAGACTGGGATCTAAAATAAATTCATTCTAGCAGATTGCTCTTTTGAATTACCTCCCAGCACACTTAGGATTGTCAATAGTCAGACCTGGGTGCAAGAAAATTTCATGTGCTTCTTGGGTTAAACTGAGTTCTAAAGCTTCTACTAATGATAGGCCATTGAAGGGCTGCTGAGCTTGTTGAGCCTCTGATAAATATGTTGTGTCACCATAATAGGTACAGGAGGGACCTTGATGTAGAGCGTGGAAAACCAAATACTCAAGCCTTACTTAGCAGAGTGTATTTTTATCTCCATCATTATCATTTATGTGTCTCTGTTTTGCACCTTAAATCTATTTATGAGAGTTACTAATATCTTTTCTTTTTAAGGGATTAGCATTACAGAAATCTCTGCCTATGAATTATTACACAGTCTTTCATCACATCAGAGAACTGATACCCAGGGACTGCATTTTAGTAAGTGAGGGAGCAAACACCATGGACATTGGACGAACTATGCTTCCAAATTTCTATCCTCGTCAAAGGTGGGATATCTTTTGTTCTGACTCAACAGGCTACATTTCTGCATAAATGTTTTCATTTAAGAAGTATAATGGTCTGGAAAACAGAAGTATAATATATTGAGAGAGGGATTAAGGAAGATTTTCCACTCATACTGATGTCCTGCCATAGATTTTAACAATTCTCTGCATGCTCTGCAGCAGAATGGCGATAGTTGCTCTCTCCTGTGGAAAGTGAGTGATGAGCATTGTGTTCAATTACTTGACCTAGATGTTTGTTTCTGTGTTCAGAGTCTATAATAAAAAAAAGTAAAAATAAAAATAATTATTGGGATTCTCATGTTGAAAAGAATTCATGTGAAGAGTTTTTCTGTGGAACACTTAAAAATGGGGAAAACTTGAAAATTGGATTATATACTGGGTATGATTTCATGTAAACTTGCGTGCCTAAGATATGGGTACTCAAAATATTGCTTTGTGAACAAAACAACCAACAACCAAGAAAACCGTTTACTTCCAGTAGAGTTGGGGGACACAGTAATGTTGCTGTTTTTTTCTTCAGACTGCACTGCACATATCTGAAAGCAAATTTGAGCAGTTAACCCTAGAATAATCTAGTGCTTTATGTACTTTTGTATCCATTATGTGCTTCTGATTGAAATGATCTAACTAAATTATAGCTTTCAATTTGATTTCAAATGGTTGAACAGAAGACTAAAATTTGGGCAGCAGTTTTTAATCAATGGCTTTCAGACTAATAGTTATATTTTCAAGGAATTAAATATAGAAATATTTCATGTTGTCTGTCTCTACAGTAATTGAATGTTTTTAAAATACTGTTACTATGCAAGCTAAAAGCATATGAGAATAGTTCTTTATTGTAGCACTAGTGTACAAGAGTTTTTAATTTTAATTTGAGTTCCAGTATGTTTATATCACTTAAAACATTTGCAGCTTTATCAAATGTTTGGCTAAATATAATAATCTCTACATGTGGTATCTCTTTATACCAATTGTTTTTAAAACAGTATTTGAATACTATATGGCAAAGTATTAAAAGTAAAAGTAAGGCACCATGGATTAAGGGAAGAGTAGACTGAGTAGAAATAAAAGGATAGTAATTCTGTATTCTCCCTTTTAGGCTTGATGCAGGTACTTTTGGAACCATGGGAGTGGGGCTGGGTTTTGCCATAGCAGCTGCCATGGTAGCCAGAGACCGCACACCTGGAAGGCGAGTTGTCTGCATAGAAGGGGATAGCGCTTTTGGATTTTCTGGAATGGAGGTAGAGACTATCTGCAGGTAACTGGTTTTTTTGGCTCAAGAAGATGCTCTTCAGAGTCACTTTAACTAGAAGACTTTAACTGCTGGGGTGTCCATAAAGCGCATGAAAACAAGCCTAAAAACATACATGCTCATTTTTTATGTTGTTGTGATGTAGTGCTTTACCAGTGATGATTAAATCATATTTCAGGTGGAAGTGATTTCTTTTCTCTTTCACTTGTAAGAAAAATTACACTCTTAACATCTTACAGAAGGGGACAAGTATTTCAGAATTCTTCCAAATGTGTCTTTTTATAGATACAACTTGCCAATCCTGATTATCATAGTAAACAACAATGGGATTTACACTGGTTTGGATGCAAGTTCCTGGGAGGAGATGTTAAAGTTTGGTGACCCTGCTACATGGTAAGCATCTTCAGAGTATGTCCTGTTAACTATGGAAGAAGTGACCAAAATGGTCATTCTCTTGATTTTTAATTCTTTGTTATCCAGATTAAAATTACTTTTATAGAATCAATTTAGTCCTGGGCTAAGTTCATGAAGTAAGAACCAGTTACCAAAAGTAAACAGCCAACCTAATTCCACCCTGCTGTTTGCACAACAGTGCAGCAGAGAGATGATTCTCTATTCGTTTTCTCAGGTTCCTGCAGCAGTTCAGCCCACATGGTACAGAATTCACAGCGGGCTAACTTTCAAAATCCTAGTACTCTCAAAAATTACTTGAGACTTGAGTTCTGAGTTTTCACAGGAATTCTGCTTCTGGGCTGCAATCTCTGTACAAAGAGAACTAGGCTAAAGCTTTTCTGAGGAGTGTCTCCACAAGATAAAAATGAGTATGGTACCCTATAAACACATCTTAGGTGATGCAGGAACCATAGTTCTTTCAGCCCAGAAGAATTCATCAGGCCAGCACAATAATCATCTTGCACTTTAAAATTGGTGCTAAAGTAATTGAATTAGCCTGGCAATTTTCCCATGCCATTAATCATGTTTTCCCTTCTGTTACAGTGTACCTCCTGTTTCTCTCCTGCCAAATTCACACTATGAGAAAATTATGTCTGCCTTTGGAGGTAAAGGATACTTTGTTAAAACACCAGAAGAATTGCAGAATGCTCTGAAAGCAAGTGTGACTGACAAGCAAACACCTTCCCTTATAAATGTAATGATTGATCCACAATCTGAGAGAAAGAAACAGGTATGTATTGTTTTCCTTTCTTTTTCTGCAAGCTTCATGGTGGTGAGCTTCTAAAACCTTAGGGTCTATCACTTAAAGCACAGAAGAGGCAGAGATGGTTGCAAGGCAGAAAGTTTCTTAGATTTGGGAGATGGAGAAAATAGGTCCTTTTACACCATGCCATCTGCTTTCCTTGCTATCTGCTTGTTTGGGATTTTCCCCCACTGGCTGTTGTTAATGTATAGTGTCCTTAATGACTATTTCCAGAATTTAAGGTTATTCCTTTTCATTCTAGACCAAAGGAGATGAGACATTTTTGAGCAGTCTTCATCTCCTGTGGATTCCCTCTGTTAACTGTTCCTCTTACTGTTTGCCCATTCTGATGTGGCTTTTATTCTGTGTTGGTTTGTTTTTTTACTTCCAGGAGTTTCCCTGGCTGACTCGTTCTAACCTGTAATAGAAGATGAAGATGATGGTGGTGCAAGGCAGCACATTAAACAAAACTGAATTGTTTTCTGGAAGTGGAACTGATACAACTGTATTTTGCATAGCCATTGGAAGAAAGTGGGAATTTAGAACTGCTGTTGGAGGAATTTATAAATGCTGAAATTAGGTAATTGTAAAATGAGAGACACACATGATTATACCAGGCCTTCTAGCAGATTGTACACAAACACTGATGATAAAATTATATGCTTTTTCTTTTA
Organism: Toxostoma redivivum; assembly: GCA_013397375.1. Taxonomy (NCBI): domain Eukaryota; kingdom Metazoa; phylum Chordata; class Aves; order Passeriformes; family Mimidae; genus Toxostoma; species Toxostoma redivivum. The sequence continues at coordinate 577,611 of VXBI01011983.1, forward strand.
CTCAGAGTAATACATATTATTTATGAATTAAAATCTTGAATATTCTGGATGAAAACAAAAAGGTGAGGGTTTTAAGCTGTCTGAAACACAGAAGTGTTTGACAGTCCGCGATTATACTAGCTTGATTTTTAACCAACCATGCCACCATTCTGCTTGTTAAAAACTTTGTCTTCTAAGGATCAAACCAAAGCATCTTGTTGTGAATAATTCTTGATTGACATCATTAAGCATCAAAGGCCGTTGCATTGGTAGTAGCTTCCTAATTTTACAGACTGATTTTTCTGCTTCTTCTGAATGTAGAAGCAGTGTATTAAAAATGCAGACTTACTCAAGGGCTAAGCTGTCTACTGAATTTGTTTTTATTAACTGGAAATTATGGTGTTTGTGGGAAGAGAAAATCCTGGATTTTTGTTTGAAGCTTAGCTCTTCACAAACACCACCATGTCTGTAGGCTGAAAACATGGCCATATTTATTAGTGAGATTTCCAGTATGAATAGATTGTAAATCTTTATAATCAGAAACATCTTAAACAAAACATTACCACCACCATCACTGAAATATCAACAGTGACACCAACGAAGTCCACAAAAAAAACCCCAAATGAAAGCAAAATTTTAAAAAATCTCTCACCAGAGCAACAACAGTAAAAACAGTTAGACTGGAGCATAATGTTTATTTTGGCTGGCATCACAAAGTAACCACCAGTGTCTGTGCTGTGACTGGTTAATTATAGAAAAAAAATTCTTTGTGTAACTGTATAGGAACCTAGAGTCCCACCTGCACTGTGATGCAGAGGTAACATTCAAAGCAGATATTTGGCCTGCCTGGCATTCTGTCTACTGTGTTTTCATTTGTTGCTGCATCTGACAATCTGACTTAGAGTTCAGACTTTGAAGTAGCTCTTTATCTTTGCCTCTGTCATGACCTATAGCAGCTACTATGCAGGATACTCTAAACAGATTACTTTATATTTGCATCTGTTCTTAAATGCACAGGTTCTTTGTAACATGCACAGAAGGGAATATTCTGTCTCTGATTTGGGTTTTGCTTGCTTTATTTTCTGTTATTCCATTGTCAGTAAGTGTTAGTAGTTCTCTAGTAGAAGGCACTTGATGACCTAAGGAGAGAAAGGACTGGGCTGGCAGGGGATTGCGGCCTACAGTCAGGTTTGTTGCAAAAGGCTTGGCTTGTTGGGTCTGGCACTTTAGTTTGGGTCTGGCCCAAGGCCATGGGTTACTGTTAGGCAGAGGAAAGTAGAAATGTCTCTGCACACTTGTACAGGGAGATAATATCTGAAAGAAATAATACCTGAAATCATCTGAAATGCAAAAGGATAAAATCCTAGAATAGATGCAGCTCACAAAAAATGTAAGGCTGCTGAGTTGCTGTGTTCTCTGGGGTACTGTGCAAGGAAGGTGGAACAATGTTGAATCTTGACATTTATTTCATTCTTCTTCTTGTCTCACAAATAAATTTTGCTATGTTACAGTGATTAAACACAATCTGTTATGATGGTGTAAAATATCTCTAAGAGCTAATGCTGGAACTGACCACAGGGGAGATAATTTGCATTGGATAAGCAAATGTAGAAATAACTGTTTTATACTTGGAAATTAATAAAAAGTGATTTTCATGCTGTTTGTCCGTTAATGAGAGCATTTGAATTATGTCAGCATTTGGTGTCAGCTGTTGGAAATCGGCTTACATTTGATTTCCTAAAATGTTGAATAACTACAATAACATGCACAATTGATTTTAATAAGTCAAGTTGTGGAAAAATGGTAAGCAAAGAATTTGAAACTGTGGGGAGTTGATAACATAATTGATAACATCAGTTTGGATTTCATTAAGCTTTAAAAAAAGCTTAAGAAAGAACACTGTATTTCTTATTGCTTTAAAATAGATATAATATCATGATATAAGTTCTTAGGTTGTAATGATTTTGGGTTTTGAGATGAGAGAGGGCACGATTTCCATGTAAAACCAAGGAGAGGGAAATCTCTGCTGCTTTGTTTTTAGAGCTTACCTGCTTGGTATTGTTTTACACCATGGAGTTATCTAAGAGGAGTGTTAGGCAGATGAAATTGCATGAAAGGGAACAGTTTCAAAGATGAGACAGAAATAAACTGTTTCTGAAATGTCCTAATTAAAAGGAGCCAAAACATTACAGATGTAAGCTTTGAGAATGCTGTGACCCATGTGGCTTTACCCAATTGGAAGTTTTCCTTCAACGCCAGAACTTGGAATTAAAGGTGTTGAACAGCCTCAAGAGGAGGAAAATATCTGGGCCTCAGCTGAGGTAAGATGCTGTGGAAGAGGAACTGAATGTAATTTACTGGGACATGCAAGGAGAAGCTCATGTTTAAATAAGATGAAGTTCTGAATCTCACGGTTTTCAGGTAAATCAAGAATACTTGAAATACTTGCTGTATGTGTTATGGGTGCCCTCCATTAATCATTAGTCCAGTGCCTGTGAAAACTTTTCTCTCAGGAGCCTGGTCAGTTCTTGGGGTTGGGAAGCCCAAAGTTCAGCCCAGCAGCACAACATGAAAGGGGTTGAAACATAGGCCCAACAAGTGGCGCAGGAAAGAGATGTCCAAAATCCAAAGGGTTATTTTTTTTATGGGACCAGTGGTGAAACCATTAGGACCCACAGTAAAATGGCCTGGTATGAAAAATAAAAACTCTGGAATCACAGAGTATTCTGAGTTGGAAAGGACCCAGAAGGCTCTTCCAGTCCAATTCTTTAATCAAACCCCCAACCTTGGCATTATTAGCTCCATGCTCCATCCACCTGAGGTAAGAGTCAGGTTTGTTACTGTCTCAGCACCTCACAAAATAGCATAAGGTGTTGAGTATGTGTTCCTGCAGCCCCTTGTGTCCTCAGCTTGCTGACAGGTTTACTTTGCAATAATTCCAAACTGCTCAGCAATTGAGTTGCACCTTCAGTCTGCAGTGAATTCCATAGGCTCTGCCCTGTGAGCGTTTGGGTGTACGATGCGTCCGCTTGCCTTCAGTTGTTATGGCTGCACAGCACATATCCATTTTAATGAGGAATCAGGTGTAGGTTTGGTCTGGCCAGATTTTTAAGCACTCCTTCAAAAGCCTGAGTCCACATAAAACAAGCAACAATGCATCTTTAGGTTGGCCACTCTGGACCCACAAGCAGCAAGCACACACTGGCTGGAATCTGTAGTAAAATCTTATTAAGAAATATGTCTTCTGCACTGACTACTTCTTATTTTATATGTTGTAACCAAAATTTCCCCCATAGCTCTTTTTAGGCTGTTTAAAGAGCTTGATAACTGTGCTGAGAGGAAAGAGTGCTTGGCACTCCTCTACTTAGTAATGTTCTGAGATCAGACCAGGTGTCAGAGCTGCTCTTCTGTATGGCAAACTGGCAATGTGACTTCTGTCATTTGATTTACTTATAACTGAATATTGAAATGAGTAAGAAACAGCTATTCTGAAGGAGACATTTGCTGTTTCTTTTGATGAGGTGGTTGAAACCAGATGGACAAACTTTGAAGAGGCCCTCAGTAAAGCAGACCCTTCCAGCAAATTATGGCACATGCTAATATAAATGAGAGTTATTTCAGTATCTGTTCTTTCCAGGAATCTTTAAGATGCCTGAAGTAGTGATTAAATAAGTAAGAAAAGTTTATAAAATGACATTCTGCTTGCTTGAGTCAATATGCTTAAGAAATTTTGGGTTTCATCAGTCTTTTCAAGAGGGTGATAGAAAAAGCAAGGAAGGATGCTACTGAAAATGTTGCATATTTTAATCTGGAATTATTTTTCTTTTTGCCAGCTATAGAATGTCTGAGCAATCTAACTAGCAATTATTTGTATAATATCTTGGATCAAATTCTAAACTGGATGCAGAGAAGAGATGCTTTTGAAGACAGGATATGAATTTCTGTACTTGAGAGTTGGAGAAATGGATTAGCATCTTATCTAGGATTGTATAAATGGCCATGATCACATAAATGTAAGCAGCTTAGAATATCTTTGCTCATAAGTGATAGGAGATATCCTCTAGTACTTAGTGCTGGTAATGTTACCACATGAGGAAGACAGTGGAAGACTCACATAAGCCTTTTTACCTCTCCCACCTATACAGCAATCTAAGTTTTTGTGGCTCTTAATTCCAGAAAGCAATCACTGTTCCTGGGCATGAATTTTATGCAGTGACTACCTCCAGCTGCTGCAGCATGGAACTTGTCATAACCTGCAGGCCTATCTGGCAACAAAACTGTTGGACAGAGAGGCTGTTCAGTTCTTCTGTGTGGGTGTGCCTACCTCTGCATCACCTTGTAGCTCTGGGGGTGATGTGGTGGCAACAAATACTCAGTGATCCAAGCTAGAGCTCCACAAAGTCTGGATGTAAGTGCCTCTTTAATGAAATCTTCAAATTAAAAACATTTGTTTTAAAAATTTGCTCTTTCCTAAGTGTTTGAAGGATTAATCTTCTGTCTCCTTGGCATTGTCATTAAGACAATGTACATGTATGGCATTTTATAAGCCTTGGTGCTGGAAGATGCTGATGCCAGAACTGGTGGATATGCAGGCATACTTCAGGTTCCAGCCAAAGCAGTGCATCCTTCTTAGGGCAAGGAGACATGGTTCTGGGATTGGGGTATGAAAGCCTCCTCATCCAGGCCAAAAAAAAACCAGCTGCTTGCTCTGCAAAAACAGGGGTATCATTCAAGTGCCCAGAAAATAAGTGAAAAGTACATTAGCTAAAGTTAATATTTCAGCCCTGCCAGGAATTTAAATCTACCCCACCTAAGCATCTAATGGTGGGTCTCATTTTATGTAGTTGAAATCAGTGAGACCTTATTAATGATTTTGGTGCAGAAGTTGTTTTTTCTCCAAGCTTTCATCTCTATGTGCCAAATTGCCATTTGTTAAGGATGTCTTAAATACAAATTACTGAAGCTTCAAAAGTAGGACTTTATAATGGAAATTCTAATGTAGCCTTAATTACAGTTTCCTGATTCTACAAGGAGTCCTAGGAAAATGCACTTTTCTAATTTGATTAGGTTCACTTATCCTGTGTTTGGAAGATGACAACCCAGGCATCCCAGAATGACAGGGCAACAGGCAGTGCCCAGGCATTTTCTATGGCTGCCATGGTAGCAGTGTAGCTGGGTTTCAAAATTTGAACCACTGTAAAAAGATAAATTCTCTCCACCTTTAACCCTAACCAACATCTTTTAAAATCAGCCTGAAATTCATTATCAGCTTACAAAAACAGGGCAATTTTCCAACATGGACATGGCTTGCCCATCAGCTATGGTGCCAGAGGACTCCCACTGAGTCATGCTTGCTGTAGTGTCATGGTCAGCACTTGTAACCATCCATTTGCTTAAAACACCCTAACAATCAAAAACATTCCACTATTTCTTCTTGATGTTCTACTATGACCTATTTCTTTACCTTTCCAGCTGTAAAATGTTGGTTCTTCTATCAAGCCGTTGGGTAAACCCTTGGATAGTCTCCTCTACTACTGCTCCCCAAGTGGGTTTAGCAGCTCTGCTCTTGGTTTTGTATTCTGTAAGTCACAGGATCCCAAAACATTTAGTGCCCAGAGGTATCCAGGACAGTGAAAAATGAGCCGTGGGAAAAGGAGGCTTCATGTTATTTAAAAGACAAGGCATCTACAACTTTTTCAGGCCCTGATTTGGCAAGATTATCTATTCATATGCTTCATTTCAGGAGCACCTTCATTGCTTTCACTTGCAGGCCTGTGGTTACACTCATGATTGTTTTCCTTAATTAGTGGTGCTTTGGCCACTCATCTGAAGGGCGCTACAACCTTCTGTAGAGGATCCCTGTGTCTGGGGACATTTTCCTAGGCATATATGCACTGGTGTTTGGATCCATGTTTGTTTACATCTCAGTGGTGTAATGGACTGTACTGCAGTATGAAATTCAGGAAAAGCATGCTGCCTTGCCAGGCATCCATGAAGCTCTATGGAATTAAAAGTCCTGAGTCTAGTGTGAGCATTAAAATAATGACATTAATATTTTTTTTCTGAAAAAAATCACTGAATTTTCTCTGTTGACAGAGAAAAAAAAGACTGTGGTATTTAATTCATTGGGCTCTTTGGCAAGCTAGATGATAAATCATTTAAATTGGGAGTTGTGGGAGCAAATTACTGCCAGATATTCCTGTGTTCTGTGCCTCCAGCAGCACGGCAGTGATACTGGTACAGGCAGGGAGTTCTGCAGACATTTACTAATAGAAGTAAATAGCAGTAGACAATCCAAATGAAAAGAAGATGCAAAAAATTACCCTGCACACTATTTCCATCTCCTCTAGTTGCAAGTACCAAGACCAGACTGGTCGTATAGCTGTGACTTTTTTGTGATTCACCATCCAAGGATGTTGAAGACAATTTATCTACTTAGATACTGGTGACAGGAGACCTCAGTTGGCTGGAACTACGACAGTCAAGGCCATCTTCTTTGTCTTATAGGACACTTTTCTATGAATCATTCTGAGGTTTTGCATGCTTGCCCCAGATTTTCAAAACCTGGCAATCCTGAACATATATCTTTATTCTCTGTATATGTGTGAGCATGTATAATGAGTGTATCTCATCCAGGAAGCATTGTGTTTTCTGCAGTTTGAAAGGCAAGTTTTGAAAGAAAAATGAAGTGAAAAAGAAGAAGAGTGCTTTTATAAAGGTCAGCACCTGAATTATTTTCTTTAAATTGTTCTACTTAGTTGTACCCTCCAACAATACAAGGCCAAAAGTGAGATGGTTTTGGTAGCTTTGATGGAAATCGCTTTGAATTATCCCATAAACTTTAATCATGTCCTTAACTCTTTTGTTCTATAGTCTTCAGTAGAAAAAGAAATGTATGCATGGGGATTACACATAAGTGTGAAAAAAAAGTGAAGGACTAAACCTTTGAATTAAATCTAAAAGTGCAACATTAATATTTCTAAATCATTAACATTTCTAAACATGGGATGAGAGCTGGGCTGCTCTGTAAACAAATATGCTCTAAAGAGTGTAAAGATAAATTGGCTTCCCTACTCAGTTTTGCATTTCTGTGAACTATAGAGTACAGAGAAAAGAAGAGGCCAGAAGACTGCTGCTTGTTGTGAAATGTATAACATCCATTAAGTGGCTAATTTGCAAAAAGGAGTTAGCTTTTGGAAATTGCTAGTCATGAATGTCCTGCCATCAATGCCCTTCTTCACCCTGTTCATGCAGTGGGTGGTAATCTGAAGACTGACTAGTGCTGGCTTGCCTTTAGCCAGCCACCTGCTCCTGTCCTGGTATCCAGCTGGGTGACTGGCAGGGCTAGAGCTGTGGGGTAAGCAAGAGCTTCATCAAAGTGTGAATGTGCTTGGATTTGCTTCATCGCACAGTTAGTGGGTCTGTTCATGTATGGGCTTCTGAATTAAATTTAAATACATCAGCAAGGAAATGGTGAAGCCATTCACTGGCTTTCTGCACTTATTATCATTTTGCTTCAGCTGCTGCCTTTGTACTTTAGGTAACACCATCTTCCAAGGTGACGTTAGCTATGATTTCATAGCACTAAACCTAAGTGTTGGGCATAACTGATTCAAGTGTGCAAAACTGAACATGTATTTTTATTCTGAAAAACAATTGATGCTAAATAACTATCTCACAAGGAAAATGTAATTATAAAGATTCTTTTCCAGCTCCTGCTCTAATTGAATGAAGAGAATTCTTCTGTACTACTTTGCAGATACAAGCTGTTATTGAATTACTGCATTAACTTGGGGTTGCTGTTTTACCTTTGCCCCACTCAGCAAAAGAGCTTTCAGACTTTTCAACTAGAAAGTCTCAATTATATACTGAGTATCTCAACAGAAAAAGGGGTGATGTTTTTAAACTAAAAGAGGGTAGATCTAAGCTAGATAAAAGGAAGAAATTCTTTGTGGTCAGGATGATGAGACAATGGAACAGTTTGCCCTGTGAAATGGTGGATGCCCCTTCCCTATAAACATTCAAGTTCAGGTTGGGTGGGGCTCTGAGTAGGCTGGTCTAGTTGAAACGTCTCTGCTTATTGCAGGGGATTGGACTGGATGATCTGACCCAAATTATTCCATAATTATCTTTGTCCTTCTAACTAGAATGGTGTTCATGAAAGAATTTGAGATTGATGGTGTTTTAACTATATTCATTTTACCTTGTCTCATTTATGCAGTACCTGCCAACCAAAAGTGAGCAGGGCTGGGAAGAAGCGTTCTTTTAACAAGTGTTCATTAATTTTTGCATAGGAAAAGGCTTGTAAATTCTGTTTACCTGCTACTGTCCATCAGCAGATTCCTCCATGCACTTCTAAGAGCTCAAGTTTGGGCTGAAAAGGTCAAGCAACAGCTCCTTGAACAGACAGACTTTTCAGGCTATTTTTTTCATTATGTGTTGGTTGGCTTTTGGTGTTTTTAGTTGCTGTGGCACCTACCACAAATGAAAAAATAATAAGGAATAGCTGGAGAAATGCATTGCTTGGCTGAGCAACTTCACAGGGCTCAGGCCCTGGAAAGCAAATGTTTGTCAAGTCTCTCATGCCAGACTTCCTCTGCTACATGACATCTCCCCTCCTCAGGATTCTCTCTGCCATGGGCGCTGATGCCATGGAGGTCAGAAAGAAGCTGTGTGACCAGGTGTACAGCCTTGTCATCCAGCCTGGAGCAGGGAATGTCAGTCTGCTGCGCTGTCATCTGCCTAAGACAAATCAGTCAGGCCAAGCTATTGTCCATTTGATTTCCAATGGACTTTGTTCTTCCCTCGTGAAACCACTACCAACCTTGCCAGCAGACTCAGCTGGTAAGGCCAACAGCTCAAAATTAGAGGGAACAGAACATGGGACTTGCATTCTGACATGGCCCTGTAATGAGAGCTTTCCACTAAAATCTAAAGAGGGAATAGAACTACATCATGAAGAAGAGGTTTCTTCAGATGAATATAAGTGCAAATGTCTCCTTTCAAGTTTTTGTGGAAGATGGTGTGCTTTCCACAGAAGCGGATGTGCCCACAGAGCTTTCTTCTCACATTGGCTGAGAGCCATTTCAGGTCAAACAGGCTCAGAGTGAAGGAGATGCTATGCTGAAAGAAAGGAGAACATTGACAAAACCTCCATTTTAATCAAGGTTCTCCACTGCAATAAGTGGATTAAAAAGTCTCTATTTAAGAACTGTCTGCAAAGCTAACTTTATGTGTTTTTCGTACCTCTGAACCAGCCCTGGCTTTCTGTATCACTTCTGGCTACCTCTGATATAGAATCACAGAAGGAGGGGAAAGATGTTGGTCCTACTGCATGATCTTAGTTCTTTCTAGTATTTTTTGGATTAATTATTTCCTTATCAAATGAAACTTGTTTTGCACTAGAAATTTCTACCAAATTTTCAATTGCTAAAAGGCTGCAGGAGGATTTCAGCAGGATTTGAAATTATTCACTTGTTCCTTTGACTAACTATTTTGCTGATCACATATTTTCAGAGGTGAATCTTTTAATGCAATCTTGACATTTTAATTTTTGAGCAATTTTTTTCCAGCAGGCTTCTAACATGGGGATTGTAGCTGGACATTTATCTTGTGTGCTTAGGGCTTGTCATGATAAACTTCCCAAGAGCTATTCCTTTCCCTCTGAGATGTAGCATGCCAAGAGAACTAATGGCACTCACTTAATCCATAGTTATCTTGGTCAAAGAAGAAAGAGACCAAATTACTATCTTCACTAAGAAAAGCCAAATACTGAAAAGTAACAGTCAGTGAAATAAAGTAGATAAGATTAAATTAAAGTAGGAAATATATTATCCAAAATATTGCAGTACTGGAAAGAGATTTTAGAAAGCATTATGGTTATATTAAACATGTCCTTTAGGGACAAAAATGTATAAGGCAGATGTAATTCTTCCCATCTAGCCATTACGTTTAGAAAGATTTTGTCAATATATCTGCAGTGTGTTGAAAGTAACCGCCAAGACTGTCTAAGCAAAATTGTGGAAATATCTCACTTTGCTCTTCAGTGGAATCAATGCCCAGGGGAACATGTCACCATTTCTGTCAGTGAGAACTCTTCTCAAATGGGAAAAAAAAATAAATTCTATCATTAATCCAAAATATTTTCACATTTTTCTTGGGGGAAACTATAAACAGTGGGCAAAGAAAACCGTCTCCATCTGGGGGAGAGCGATGTTTTTCACAGCAAAGGATATACCTCTGATTTTCATGGAAACCACTATCAGATTCCAGGCAGAGAGGAAGATCTCCCTGCTACTTATTTAGAGGGCAGAAATTAGTCTGTAATGCCCTGCATGTAGCATTAAGGCACAGAAACCCCAAACTTGTGTACAGGTAGCAAGGCCACCTGCTGCTTTTCAGAGAGTAGGAGGTTTGTTTTCTTCACATAGTGCTGTGCAGTGTGTTGACCTTCTCCACCCCCAGAGCTGGTAGCATTTCATTCACCCCATCATGGCCCATGTATTGTTTCCTCCCCCTGTTGCACTCCAACAGTGAACTCTGCAATCCTGCAATGTCTGGCATTGTCAGTGATACTGTCATTTTCACTTAAATCCAAAATAATAATAATGTGTTTATTGGTTCGTGAAGCCTTTGTGCCATCCCTCACCTTGAGCTGCACTGCATATGAGTGCAACTCTCGTAGCTGCCAGGGATAAGCAGATGTTAGGTCACTGCTCATCTCTCTCATTAAGACAATTAGTGACCTGTAGAAGATGATCAATCAGGGATTTTATCCATCTCGATGCCAACGTCTGGTTGCCTGTACCGAGGATTCTGTTTACAGTCCGGTTCTTAATATCTCCCATTCCTGCTCATCATTATTATTATCCAAAGTGCCTTTTTGCCTCTGTAAGCAAAACCAAAATCCCCCATGCCTCAGTTTTATCAGCTAATGTCCACAATAGGGGCAACTGATCCAGCACAGGAGTTAAATATAACTGTGTCTAGTGTAAGGAGAAGATTTAATGGGAAATGGTTGGCATTCTTTCTTCCTAAAGGCACGGAGAGGGAGGGGGAAGAGAGAGAGAGAGAGACGTACACACACAGACACACACACGCATCCCATAGTGAGGGCAGAGGCAGAGAGCAGGCAAGGCAGAGAGGGAGAGAGGGCAGAGAGAGAGCCCCAAAGCAGCCCTGCGCCTCTGAGCTGGGATCTGCCAGGCAGAGCCAGCATGTTGGTCCTCAGCCTGCTTGTCCAGGGATCTTACCTGCTGCTTTTCTCCTGCTTTGCTTTGTCTCAGACCGCGTACGCTGACAATGTCTTCTCACTTTCAGCAGGTAAATTGCTTTAAGTCATTACTTTTCCTTGCTTGGAGCACTCTGCACTCGGATTCTTGCACTTTCTGGTGATTGGGAACACAGGAGGAAATAAAAAAGACTTCAAATTGCAGATCTTGGCTGAGGGATTTTTCATTGCAGACCTGCTCTGCCACACGCCAGGACAGTTTGTTGCTTGGTCAGATTTGCTTTTTGCTTTATAATTTCTTGTTTTAAACCCCTCCCTTCCCTTTCCCATGAGAAATAATGGGCAAGATCCTCAGCTGTTCAAAAACGCTTTTTTTCCATTGGCCTCTGTGGTGCTGTGCTAATGCGTGGATCTGGCCCAATTAGTTTATTACTTGCATGTCTGCATGTTTCTTTCTACTTTGGATGAGTTTAGGTAGAATACAGCAAGGGAAAGTAAATGAATCTCAATGTATATCTGCTTCTATAAATAAAGCCCTGACCTCAATGAGCGCTGCCGGAGCCCAACTAGATGTTAGCAGAATAAACATCATCTGGCTCTGGCTGTGACACTAACAAATACTCGGATGGCTTACATAGCAAACAAGAGTCCACTGCATGGAAAATCCCTGCTAGGCAAAGACAAAACAAATTAGTTGCCAGCTGAGCCAGGGCACTGGAAATCCCTCTTAATAGATTTTACAGTTTCAGCAGCAAGACTTTCCTTCAGTCATGTTCTGTGCAAAGGAAGGGGAAAGCCGGTGAGAGCTCTGACTTCATCTTCTTTGAGGATCTGTCACCAATTTATGGCAAATTGCTGTTTCCCCCCTTCTGTCTGTTATTCTGTATCAATACAGATGCTTCTAACTAATGTCCTGTGCTCCTTCAGTGTCAGATTTGAGATAGTTCAACTGAGGCTGGCAGGTCAGGCCTGCTGTACCTATAGATCCTGCCCATGGCTTTCTCAGTGATCAAAGGGGTGCGTATTTTAAGTTTGTACATAAAATCAACCCTAGACATGGTCTTAAAGGCACACAGCCTTTCTTGCTCTCAAATCCCTCTGCCGTACCCATGGAGCCAGATGGTTTACATTCAAGCTCTCTAAGATGCTCAAAAGCCTTTAAATTTGTTTCCATTTCTTTTCAATTGGGATGTGCTTTTTCCATTGCGTTGAGGTTAGTTAACAGTGAGGTACAGCAATCACCAGGATTTATTTTCCCTGATACACTCCAAATTGCTTTGCAGTAACATCAGACCTCAAAATTTGTTTTGAGGAACTTTATGTTTCTTTGACGCTTGTAGATGCCACACAAGCAAACAAGAATATGATGTTTCCATTGCATTCTCCTGTGGCACACATTTGTGTGTCTACAGAAGACATTTGAGCTGTCCTGTTGAGAAATAACAGTTCAACAAATAGCCTGCCCCTAAGAAGAGGGAAGACTTGTCATCTCTGCTGAAACCATAGTAGAAGAGGTAAACATGAAGGAAAATGCTCTTTGTAGTGAAGCATTTTCCACAGGGCAATCCTGGGGTCTTGTCTGCAAAGACCCTGTTGGGCAGATCTCGGCCCCACAGTCTGCTCCATGGCAAAGTCCACTCTCTGTTCTTCTGGCCAAGACACTGAAAATCACCTTTATACCCAGCAAGCTCTTAGGGAGGCTCCTGCCATGTGTGTATTTTCAATGTTTCCTTGTAATATGTGGAAAAAATAGCAGCTGGCCAAAGCTTCTGTCATAATCCCACAGCCACAGGGCAGGATTGAGACATACCTGTGTGTCATTATTACTTGCTAATCAGGCTATCTGGTATTAAAAATTATATAAAAGAGATTCCTTTAGTGTTTTGGTTGCATCTGCATTTTAAGTAACTTCTAAGAAAAAAGCAGTAAGTTCTGGTTTTTCTGGTAGAAATATGAGAGTGGGCATGGAAGATGAATTAATTCCACTTACATTCTCAGCTATTTTAGTGATTTCTCAAATGTTCTCTGACTGGCAGCTGAGTCAATTATTTGTGTTTGGCACCAGGATGCAATTCCACATTTAAAGAATGAATTTCAGCAGTGCACTTTCAAATTTTGAAACTAATCCCATTTAGCAGACAGGATTTCTTAAGCAATCACTTCTCTTTCCTGTAGTTGGGAAAAAACACTTGGGTGTCTTCCAGGTATGTCTGAAAACTTCTGGCCTATAAGTGCTTTTATTTTTGTTTTCACATATCTTTGCATAGCAACAGGTCAAAAATAAAAAGGCTTACATGTCACAAAGCAGTAACTAGAAAGCAAAGGGGAAACAACCTATAGGGTGGGAAAGAAGAATAATCTGAGTATTTGTTTTCTGCCAACTCCACCTTAGAGTCCCATCAGCTTCAAGCAACAGTGCATCCTTGCTCCTAGAAGTATTTTGAGTGTCATGTCAGCTCCAAAGAGTTGAGTCTTATGGTGTTGAAGGGTCATTTCTGGAGAAAGTGTTCCAGGGGATAATATTATAGCATCTTATAGCAGCATGTGGCTGTGTTTCCCCATGGCAGTGAAGACCCCCAGGATGGGTAGCTCATCCCCTGGAGACAGCAGGTTATTTTCAGGGCACCTGTCATATTCCACCCTTACACCACTTGTGTCTGTGGTGTCATTCACATCTATTTTTCAGAGTTCTGTCCTACTGAGGTTCCTGAACTGCTGCTCTTACATGATGAAGCCATGAGTTCTGTAGTCATTTTTAGTAGGGCTACATGAACCAGTCTGCACCTTGTAAGAACCAGCCTGAAGGAAGCCACCTTCCAAATTCAGATAGTAGAAAGACTCTCTTTCTCTCCTCCTCATTCCTTCTCCTCCCCTTTACTGCTCATCCAGGCCTGAGGTTTTGCAGAGAGATGGGACAGTATTTAAATTACCAGAAGCATCCAAAGAAAAAGAACTGCATCTCAGTGCTTCTTCTGGCTTTTTATGCATGCCACAAGTGCATCCCTTGAATCAGTTGGCTCCTACAGTCAATACTGATCCATAATCCTTTGCAAATGTTATGGTAGATCAGTTTAGAAGAACTCAATGGGATATCAGAGCACTATTGGCAGTATTCTTCACACTTTCCTTGCCTTTGTCCTATTATTTTCCTGAAGACAAGGAATGCTATATCTCACTGGGCATTAGGTTCATCCTCCTTGAGTCAGGAAGGCATAATATTTGCAACCAGACTTCATGTGGCAGAACTGCAGAAAATAATTCAGTTTTCTTGTGGTCTGGCATTGTTGGTGCTGTGGTGATGGGCAAGGAGAGCTGGGAAGAGGAGTAGTGTGGGGTGAGAGCTGTGTCTGGACAGCACAGAGAAGGAACCTTGGGAGCCACTGTGGTGCTGTGCTGTGGGGAGAGGGCACTGTGCATTTGTGAGAGAAACAGCAGGAGAGAAAGGACACAGCAGCAAGGGATAATTCCTGACATTGAGGGAGTTGGGATCAGGGCTGTCTTTCTATAAAAGGAATATCTACCCCATCATCAGGGTTTTGTTTTCTTTTCCCTGCAGGAGCCCTAACTATTGTCATAATGGACAGCAAAGATGTCAGGTGGATGTATTTTGTTTCTAAAGGGAGTAATTGTAAATATTTATTTATGTAAAATCAAAAGAGAATGACTTATCAGAGTGTTTGCAGGAGAAAGAAAGTTGCAGAAGGAATTTAAAACCAGATGAAGAGTCAAAGCTTGAAGACTCTCAAAACGCAGCAGCCAGAGCCTGCTGGGAAATTAGCCCAAAGGGTGGCTAGCAAGCAAAAATATTAGACCAGAGAATGAAGCCTGACTCTGCTCTGTAAAGTCAGCATGGGCCCAGGAGGTGCTGACCATCCTGGCACCATTGGTTAGTGGGTTTCTGATGGAACAAACATAAGCAGGAAAGCTGTGGTTACATTAAAATTCCTGATGGAAATGAGCCACTGGCAAAGGTTACAGCTTCATTAGAAGAAGGAAAGTGAAGTATCTTTGGCTATGAGAGAGCAGTCACCTAGCTTGGAGCTGAGTAGCCAAAGGTCTTGGGTAGGATATTTGAGAGCTTTCTGTCTTGTTTGTGACTCATACGAGCCTGAAATGGGCCCAAAATACTATTTCAGTAGATTCTCTGTTCAACTTCAGAGAAGAAAATAATCTTGGGATTGGCTGTTTTAACTTGATAGCCCAAATGGGTAGCTGGAAACATAAGCCAAAAGAAGGAAGGCGTAGTGGCTGCCCTTCTAAGCTGATAAAGACAGCTCCTGGGCAACCTCTGGGGAAAGGCTTGGACTGGCAGAAAATTAGCAGCCTAGTATGGTGTGGTTACTGTTGCTTCAAGTAAATGGGTCTTTAAATCAGCAGAGTTTTAAAAAACCACCTGGCTTATCTGTATATTCTCTCCTGGTTGATATGACCTGTGAAAATCCCAAACTGGGTGTCCTGCTCAGGTCAATGTAGATGGTACTCAGGAAAGAAATCACCTTAGGACTCACAGACTTTTTCTGGTGGTGTATGCTGCAACACCTGTGCTGAGTAAGATGAGAGCAGAGCAGCCACACTGGTGCACAGCCTGTCTGTGCCTCCATGCCTGCATCCACCTTCTCGACAGCAAGGGAAAAGAGAACACTGATGTCATCCCAGAGCCCCAGAGGTGCTCTGAAATTCACAGTAAACCAGTGAGTGGGAGCCCACTTGATCCTGTGGGTAAGGGACAAGGAAGGGACATCAGAGGCAGTTCAGGAGGTTGGGCAGTTGCCTTGCAGCAGTCAATAAAAATCAGAAGAGGACATAGCCTCTAGTGAGGAAACTGGAACTTGTTTGCAGCAAAGCTCCTTGAGTACAGCCCTGGTCTGCACGCAGGAGAGGAAGGAGGCTTCTGAATGTTTATGGCATTATTGGCTGACAAGGTGCTTGCCTTGTCGAAAGAGGATCAGTGATAATGCAGATGAAGGGAAAGGGTTCAGTAAAACGTTGTTGAAGCTGAATATCATGGCATTCACTTGTTGGGTTGTGAAGAAGTTGTCCAGCTGCCAGGGACAGAGGTTGGTACAGGAGCTGAGACTGTGCTTGCTTGACTTTCCAGCAAATGGAGCAGGAGCTGATCTGGAGGTTATTTTTATTATTTTCTATAATCTATGAATGCTTCTGACAGGCAGCATTTCCCAAATGGGAACCTCAGCTGAAAGTGATCTGTAGCTGACGTGGAGATCCAGCTGGTCCAAGCTTGTCCATGCTGTACCATTGCCATGAATGAGGATAGCACTGCCTGTAGTCCATGGGTGTTGGACATGCTGGTGAATGCTAGATTTTTGTCATGAGCAGACTGAAAATCAAGGCTTAAATTCTAGCATAGCAAAGCAAGCTATTTCAAAATCAGGTATTTTCACTGAAAGGATAGAAACTCCAACAACAAGCAATCCAAAGTGCTGCAAAATCAGCTTAGTCCCTTAGTCCCCTTAGTTGTCGACAGATGGTGCTTGTAGGCCTCTGCCTTTAGTCCAGACAGTTCATTTGTGGGTATGTCAACATTTCCAAACCCCTGCACAGGAGGGGAACAGTCTGTGACTTCATATTGTAGCCTCCTTGCATTTGACAATCTGTTTCTTATCAGATACTGAGGCTTCCCATGGGTGGGCTATTGGCACAGAAACACCAGCAGTGTGACTGCAGCAAAAGAAACTGCTAATCTTAGTTAAAACCATAGAAAAGCATCGGTTGTGTGCAGACAGGAGGACATTTGTTGTCACAATAGACCCTGCAGTCTTTAACTCCTGGTGCTAGGATGGTGTGTGGCTGCAGAGTCAGCTGTGGTGCAGCACAGCACTCAGTCAGCACACATCTCTCTGAAATCTGTCTCATGCTGCAGCTTAGAAGGTAGAAAAGAACAGGGCAAAGACCTTCAAATCCAGGAGGAATTGTTTGAGGAAGACCAGAAATAAGAGAGGAAAAACTCTACAGGAATTAACAGACCCCAACCTAGGTGTTCTATTTCTTCCCTTCTCCTCTCCAAGGAATCACTCCTTTAATGGAAGGGAAATTGTGGGGACTCTTTCTGTAGTCACACAGCTGTGATGGTGAAAGAGCACCTGGGAAGACAAGATGGGGGTAGGAAAACCAAAGACGAGAACTGAGACATTGTGGGGAAAAGAGGTTAATAATATTTTTCAGGGTATGGATAAATGTAGGCTTCTGGGGAATGCACACAAGTAAAGGCAGTGCTACAATTTCAGTTTTCTTCTGGCCAGGGAAGTGATTATGGAGTATTTTTGTCAGCTCCTTGAAACTACAAAGTTAACAATTTTTTACAATACAAAGTCATTATGAAGTTGGGTTTTTTGGTCAAAGGCAGAAGAATAAGCTTGGCTGGCATGGGAATCTGTTGCAGCAAGGGAAACACCAGGAATTAATCTAGTTGATGGTGACGAACTTTCAAAGAACTGAGAGGTTTTCTCTGAAGTCTTTTTGAGCACACAGCAACACCCACAGTCTCATAGGGATTGTCTGGGGCTGTTTGAACATATGGTGGAGCAACATCAAAGTCAAGTACATGTTTGATCTATGCCAGCACTGACAGATTATGATCTTGCAGAAGGGTGGAACTGGTGTCTCTCAGCTTTGTTGCTACTGATCTTACACAAAGCAAGAGAGGGCTGTGTGGCAGTGAATGACATGCAGAACTCTTTGAGGGCTGACACAGCAGCTATCCTGCTTTAATCTTTAGGGCTTCAGGCTCTTCTACAGATAATGGTAAATTCTTAGGCTTTAATACTCAGAATATTTATACTATTGCTCTGGTGTGACGAGCAGTTGAGTTTTATGATCTGGGTCATAACATGATTGAGATGAGATACTGTAGTTCACCAGACTGGAAGTCTGTTTCTGGTACTGTAATTGAGTTATCCCTGGACTTGGGGGATTTGCTTAATTCCTCTGTACCTCAGTTTCTCATCCACTGATGGGGAGTGCACAGAATTGTCAACATTTTTTAGCAGTGTCTAGAGCTCTGGAGCTCTGCCAGTTAAAGGCAATAGAAGGAAATTTGCACAGAAAAGTCCCGTCATGGTTATTGGGATTTATAAGACACGGGTTTATTTTACAAACACATTTTATAATCCACTGAAGTGTTATGCCCATCAGAATTCACTGGGATTTTTCACTGTTTTGTGAAACAGAATGCAGAGCCAACACAAGCAGGTCCTCCTCTCTCTCTCTACACTGATCCCAGAATTTTCCTTCCACAATCAGTCTGAGAGAACAGTGTATAATCATCTGCCATACGTGTTGTCCTCACAAATGCACATACACACAGATAAAATGTTTATATACAGGGAGTAAAAGGCCTTTCCTTTGCTTAAAAATCCCACAGGCCCTTTTGCTTTCCCACATCTTGTTGTGTCTGCAGTGTTTTCCAGGGCTGGCCTCAGAGATGCAGCCAGGCTGTCAGAGCTGCTGAGGGATGTGGGCTAAATGTTAGGTGGGGATGGAGGACAGAGTGTCCTTGCTCCTGTGGCCAGGTGAATATCCAGACCTGCCATCCAGGCAGTGTGCCAGGGATCATCATGCTATTGTCAAGCTTTGGGAACACTGACTGATTTTAAATACATTTCTTTATTTGTTGGTTTATTTATTTGTTTATTTATTGCAGTTTCTGGGTGTGCGTCAGCTGGTAAAGTACTGCTGCCACAGCCTGTGGTTCTTCAGAGACTAAAAATGGAGCACTTTCAAAATTTTATGAGATTTTCTTGACTGTGCCAGGCTAACCTTTAGAACTCAGTGGTCTTTTTCAGCCTAAAGAATGCTATGAATCTATTAAAAGAAACTTGCAAGGTTTCATCTGGATTTCTTTATTTTTTAAAATTAATTGGAATAATTTCTGGTCTGCTTTGTTCTGTTTCTTAAAGAGTCTGAAGCCCATCTTAAGCAAAAGGAAACTAGTAGCAAGGGAGAGCTGCAGCTCTGTGTCTCATCTTGTAACTCCCATGGGAATTTCCTGGGTCACCACCTCCTCCACACAGACACCATTACCTAAGCTTGATATATTTCTTTGGCACATTTAACCTCGTTTATAGGAAAGGATATATTTAGGCCATCAACTATAATGTCCAAGTTCAAAACTGTACTGAGAGATGCAGACAATTCCCTAACTTGACTGTTCAACCCAGCTCAAATGACAAGCTGTATTATCATCTCTGTTTATATTTCCTTAAAGCACACATGGGTCAAAAAGTTTCATAAAACACTTTAAAGAAGCATATATTGGTAATGCTGACAGTTAGCTTTGGGAATTGAAGGAGAGCTTAATACCTGCATCTGCTCTGTAAATAAAGGCATCTTTAACAAGCTCTTGAATTTTCCTAATTTAAGAGGAAAATGTGCCCTGGCTGCTTTCAGTGGATGTACAGACTGGAGTGGCCTGTGGTGCTCTGCTGTCCTTGCAAGGAGGCTGAGAGGAGCCTGAATGAATGACAACAAAGCAGATGAAAGGCTCAGTTTCAGCTGGACAAGCCCACATTCATTAACTGGCTGGTCTGCCCAGCTCATTTGTTATTAATTCTGAGTGCCATCCGAGTGGGAGAAGCATCTGTGATGGGTGTCAGCCCTCAGAGGCTCCATCCAGCACAGCCCTGCCTGTCACAAGCTGGGCAAGCCACCAGCCCTGCTGCCAGGGTGAGAAGACTTTGGATAATAGCTCAGCTTCCCATCAGGGCTTGATGGATCCATGTGGTCATAAATAGGAAGGGAAACACATGCTGAGTATCCTTTTCCTTTCTTGTCCTTTCCTCCTGGCGTTCAGCCTACAGCTTTGTGATTTTAGGATGAAAGTCACTTTCATGGTTTGTTTATGATTTTTTCTTTCAATGAAATCCTGTAAATCTGACTTGAATCCAGGGCAGAATATCTCTGGTATTTCTGTTGGAGCTGTAGGGTTGAAGATTCCTCTAGGATCTGCCCTAGGAGGACTCATAGACCTCGTATGAACCCCATTCCAGGAGACTCAGCCTGGGTGAAGGCTTCTCTCTGGCTCTGCATGGAACTATCTTGAATAAGAGTTCCCAAATTCCAGCTATGGTCACAAGAAACCTGCAGGAACAAAAGGAAACATCACACTTTAGATAAAGTATGCTGTTTTCAGAAGATAAACCCATAGATTTATAAAGTCACTTTCTTGAACTGGATTACTTTATAGCCTTGACCATAAAAATAACCTAAGAATGCAAATACGTTTCATTTCAAAGGTGACTATTTTAATTTTTATGTTCTTTGAAAACAACTGCCTTTTGGACAAGTCCTAAAAGGACTTTTTTTCGTTTGGTATTATTTCTTTTTCTTATTGAATATGTTCTTTGGCATTGAAGTTGTTGAAAGAGCAGCTTCTGTATGAGATACGTAAACGCATGCTCTGTGTAGGCAGGGTCTTCATATTTCACAGAAAACTATGACAGCCTATTCTTGGGCTGAGATTTTTTCCACTGATGGGGACTGGAGTATTCTGAAGCTGTTTTTAGCAAACAAAGCTAACCTGGAGCCTAAAAATATGCATTGCATTTGCAGAGAGCCTGTAAGCCTGCCAAGGTAATCTTTTTGTGATATAAATCAAAGGCAATACTGCATTGGTTGTACATCTTGGACTTATGGCAGTTACTGACAAAATCCATACCAAAGAAACGTGGTGCTTTCTGGAAGATCAGATTATAGCAGTCATACCTGCAGTCCCTTTGTGAATCATTCATTTTTTGCTCCTTCTGCTGTCATATCACCTGTCATACCTGGGTGGGGAAGGTTCTTGGGTCTAGAATCAGTCTTTTCTTAAATATTTGCTTGACAAATGCACCTTCCAGAGCATAGCCAGGGTTACTGATGGAGCTCCTGAAATATTAACTATCCAAGTCATTACATAATTGATACCTGTCCTATATAGCAATACCTTCACTATTAATGATATATAATTACTTGGTATATAATAATAGTGTCTATCAGAATTTAGTATCTATCTATAGTAATAGCATCTATTAGTAATAGCATCTAATAATATCTGTAGTAATGGTATCTATTACTGGTAGATTTTTGCTTGTCTCCACATTGCAATCAGTACATGCTGTCACTGCTCATAACAGCAAACCCAGAGTTTGGGCTTCAACCCAACTTGTGTTACAGAAGCACAAGATGATAAAGACTGAAATCAGGGGATTTTTTTTACCCTCTCGGTTAGGTATAGTGTTTTTCACAATAAGCTATTCCACAGATTTTCAGGCTTTTCTTCTGAAAAGGAGAATCCAATTTTTTTTATAATCCAGGACTGGAACTTACTCATGAGGATATGATGACTATCATATTAGAACTATAGCTGTCCATCTATATTTAATCTTATATTTGCAAAATATTTAAAGAACAGCCCTTTTTTTAAAAAAAAGTAGTATAACTGCAGTAATGTAAATATTTTTCTGCAGAAAAAGAGTTGCTGGTAGTGATCTCTTAGCAACTAAGCCACATCAAGCTAATTTTGATATTCTTATTCTTGTTGAATGATAATAATCCTACTGAACTTTTATCTAGACTGTGAAATGAGGTGATACTACAAAAGATTATATTGGAATGTGGCCTAAAATAAAGTAATGATCACACTTTATACCCTGTTAAATTACAGCTGTCCATTTTCTTAATACTGCACAGTTTTGTTCCAATTCAATACATTCAAATATGATGCTGAAACTCAGACAGCCACAGAAGTTGTGTAAAAATTGAAAAACTTGTTTACAGCTGCATAAGAGTGACTGAATTCTAGCTAAACCAATATAAAATTTAACTCTTCATATCTTTGTATTTTATTATTTGTTAGTGCTGGAGACAGGTGACTCATAGCTCTGTTATTTTTTAAAGGACATCGGCATTTCAGAATGTATTTAAAGCTTAATTTAAACAATAGACCTATTTTTTAATAAATCTTCTGCCTTTCTCTTAAATTGAAGTTTTTGACTGAGTTTCAAACTTGTGAGGAAAAGCTGTCAAAGAGTCTTCATTATGGACCCTTCCAAAACTGTATTGACTCTGGTCTCAAAGGTATCATCACAAATAGTGTTTTAATAGAGGAAAAAAAATCTGGATGACATGAACTACCCCTGAATGCTGCTGAATCCCACTCCTCTGGGCAGCTCTTTTCTGTGCATCAGGCCTGAGAAAATGCCCTCCTCATTAACATGAGATGGTAGAACTGCGGTAATTTATTTTCTGAGACATTTGAAAGAAGAGAAGTAACTCTGTTCTTCCCTTACCTTGAGATGTGACTAATATCCAGCCTGCGATTGATTTGCACACAAATCTAGCAATTTCATCAGGTTTGTCTTCCCAGAAACTTAATTTAGAGATTTTCTATTAATACCAGATACTTTACCATAGGCTTTTCTTCTTGGCTCCCTGCCACACTTCAGTTCACAGACATCCATTCCAGCTGCCACTATCCAGAGGAAGAAACCAACAGGCATAAATAAATATTTGCTCTCCTTGACAAAGCCTTTGAAGAAGGCTCTCACTCTGATCAGAGATGTATTTCCCAAGAAGTAAATAGGATTCAGGGAAAAAAATACAGTGCATAAATGCACTATCTCAATATCTTCCTTTGTGAATTTTGGTTACAGCTTCTTATATTTTGATGGAGATTTACCTCTTAGAAAATGTTAAATATGCTGCCAAAACACAGCTGAGGTCCTGTCTTACCACTCAGTCGGTGACAAAGCTATCAGCTACATTTGGGTTGGGGGGTATTTATTCTTAGGGACAATGCACAAATCAGAAATATGGCAACCTGGTTGCAGTTCCAGAGGAAATACAAGTAAATGTGTTGTGGAACAGCTTCCCACTTCCCACTTATCACAGAAGTGCCTGAAGTGATTCAGTTCACAGGGAAGGTGGTGGCCAACAGCACTGAGTGCTTTCCTGGTGGCAAGTGGGCTGTAACAGGGACCAGAAGATGCTATTTGTAACAGACTTTTGGAACAGAGGGTAGAGAACACAATAAATGTTTGATTCTTTTTCTAATGTTACCTATCTGGAATTTTCAAGATTCTGCCTGTGTCAGAGCCACATTTAGAGCTTAAAATCCTGTGTAGCCTTTGGCACAAGAAGGAACTTAGAGACTTAAGGGTCCACCAGGTTTCTTAAATCCCTGCTTGGATTACAGAATTGTAATCAATGCATACAGGATGTAAGACAATACTGTGAAATGGCAACTTCTCTTAATCTGTAAGAAATGATTGTGCTGTTCAAGACAACAGATGAGTGTTTGTTTGAACAGATCTCCCTTGCCTGGAACAGAAGAAGCAGCTCAACTGCAGAGCATTCTGCCTCCTTGGCCCTCCTCCACCACCCCTGTTCCCACCACCGTACTTCAGGCACAGCTGGGGCACTGTAAGTGTGGCTTTTTCTTCTTTTACATGAGCTTTAATGACAAAATTGAAGCATCCTCTCAGGCACTGCTTCATGGTGTCACTCAGCAAACCTCCCTGGCTCTGTGAGGACAATCACACAGCATCCCAGACTGGGGCTTGAAGTAAATATCAAATAAATCAAGGAATGAAATGAGGCTGGATTTGTTCCTGCAGTTAATTCAATTAACTTAAAGTATTTTCCTTACTCTGTTTTGAAACCTTCTTAAAGTAAGGCAATCCTGAACCAGAGGAAATAGCAATGCAGTAAATCAGTAAGGACAGAAAGGCAATTTCCCATCCTGCACAATGATTTCAGGGTATATGTCCTGTTCTGCATCACATTTGCCTTACCTAACAGGTGAAATGAAAGTCCTGAAATCCTCCTGTGGCATCTATTCCCCACCATTTCATTTTACAGAAACACATATGTCTTTGAGATGCTGGTATGCAGTTTTCACTCACCCATCTATGCACAACCCTGCTATGTGTGATTTATGTCCATACACACATACTGACATATGCATGTGTAGGATACAATGGGAATATGACATAGCAATTTGCCCAAGTACTCTTACTACAGGTTCTGCTAACTACAACATATTCTCCATCCCAGCATAAAGAATTTTTCTACCTACCCAGTAATTCCTATTCCTTAATTATAATATTAATTTACCATATACAAATATTGTTCTGTAAATAATGATTAGTAAGATGTCAGGCAAGAAGTAACTCAAGAAAAAGTACAGTGTCAAATCCTCCATTGCCTTCTGATTGATCAGGATTGAACTCAGGGTGCTGTTCTCTGCCTTTTCCTTCCTCATCACGTCTCCTGCCTGTGCCTTGATTTCCACAGAAAGGAGATCCAAAGATAAGATCTCTTTAAGAATGTTGTGTACTCCTTCAGCAAGAATTAGACTGGAACCAGGGTCCCTGAGATTCCTGCAAGAAGCTTAGAGAGTAATCTGAGCCTAAAATCACCCTTCACACCATCTCTCCATGAAAATATGATATGAAAATAAGCAGTTATGAGCAGGGTGGAGCCATATAAATTAAACTATGAGCAGTTTGCTCTTTGGAGGCTGTAGTCAGCGCTTTACTGGAAAATGGCCTTTCTCTTGGAAGCTGAAGATCAGTTGCTTTAATCCAGTGTTTCTGGCTCAGTGTTCATCTGTGTTTCCAGGAGACGTGACTTTTGTCACAGGACATAAATGAAGCATTTCACTCATGAAAGCTTAATATTGAAGCCAAAGGATCAGACATTCATTGATCATTTAAGACACTGGCTCTGCTCTGCAGTGAATTAATGCCTCTGGGTTAGTCTGGAGTGAAGTTCACACTGCTTGGGCCCTCCTTGAGTGAAGTCTCTATTATTAGAATAAAGATGCTATTCCTGGAGGGGAGCTGCTGCTGGCAAAGTGGGACAGAGAGGGCAGGGTCAGGTCTAAGAATAGACCAGGGTCCCACGCTGGCTCAGAGGGGCACCCAGCTGTGAGAGGCGGAGGAGGAGGAGGAGGAGGAGGAGGGGAAGGAAGCATGGGGCAGGAGGCTATGCTGAGGTGTTGATGTTCAAGCATCCATGAAGATAACCTTGAGACAAGCCTCAGACTTCTCCCAAAGGTAATAAATAAACTCTTTTGAGGCTGTAGTGGATGGTGGAAGGATTTTTATGCATTTCTCCAACAGGCTGCGTTTGGCTGCATGTTCACTCCTATGTTTGATGTTTCTTAGAAGCTGGATATGGAAGAGTTGTGTCATGAGCTCCAGATAATACAGGCTTCCTCTCTGCCTGAATCACACTGTTCTGCAGGGCCTCCTGGCCCCCAGGTGAGTGATGCATGTGTGATGAAACCACATCGTTCTCTCACTTGCTCCAAAGTCCCTACAAAGCTGTGAAACATGTGAAAACACTTTTTACCACTCATTAAGCATGCCAAGCTCTGGCTTAATTTCATTTTGATATGACTTTGCATAAATCGTGTAGGCTTCTTACCCTATGTTCTCATCCCTGCCTTACACACTTCATTCTGTTTCAAGTTCACCCTTCATTTTTGTGGAGTTTTACAGTGGGTAGCACCCATCAAAAATCACAGATGTGTCATCCCTTCTTTCAGAGGCTCCTTGTCAGTTTTTCTTTGCTTTAGACTCTCTTCTCCTTTTTTGTGAGGACAAGAGCCTGTGGAGTGGATGCACAAGGGACAAAATGGACTGGGATGTTAGTGGAGTACATCCCTGAGAAGGCAAACATCTACAATAAAATCAGGGACAAGGAGGGGCTTAGCAGGGCAGTGGGGTGGGATTCAGGTGGTGCAGGTCCTAGCTTGACCTGCAACATCTCTGTCTCAGACTTGCTGGATAGCCTCAGACCAGTCTTTTTGACCTCACACCTCATTTGCTACAATTTATTCTTTCAGAAATCTTCAGAGAAAGATCACAAATCTTAGAATCACATAGCAGTTTGTGTTGGAAGGGACATTTATAAGTCAACAAGTACAACCTCCCTACAATGAACAGGAACAATTCAACTAGACCAGGTTGCTCCAACCTAGCCTCCTTCTTCTGAGGACATGAACCACCTCTAGAGGGAAGTTTTTTAATGAAATTATTATCGAGAGGATCATCCATTTGCCTTTCCATTCCAGTTCCCTCCAAAGAAAATGGAGAGTTTTTGTGGAGAGGCACTTCCAGTTCCTGCTGGGGCACAGGCAGTCCCAATCCATGTGCTGTGCCTGGTGCCTTGGGACAATGCTTGCCTTCCTCCAGCCCCTGGGTGCCAGTTTATTGCCATACAGCCAGTGGCAGACATGGCTCAGGGCCTGTGCTAGCACAGCTGTGACTGAGGCTTTGGCAGCCTGAGGAGGTAACAAGCACCCAAACACTATTTAAAAAGTATGGACAACACATCAAAGTAAAGGCTCAGTTATGTGGCAAAAAGCTTAGCTTTAATTATTTATAAGTCAGTACTTCAGAAGATGATTGGAGAGTCTGGAAGTTTCAAGGTGAAAGCCACAAAGACTTCTTTTTATAGAACCATAGGATGGTTTGGGTTGGAAGAGACCTTAGGGATCATCTAGTTCCAACTCCCCATGAACTTTGTCTTTATTGTTTTGCCATTTTGTCTTTGCTGAGATGCAGGATGAAGAAGATTCATTTAGTTCATGAGAGTGGAAAAGCATGGTCAGAAGTGATGCCCAGTGTTTGCCTAGTTCTGTCTTGAGGAAAGTCTGCTCTGAATTATGAAATAGCCTTGCAGTGTTTGGCCATGATCCAGAGTTGCTGTTCATATGAAAAAAACCTTGTTATTTCAGTCTTTGCTACACTGTCTTTTAAAAAAAAAATCTTCTTGATAGTCTCTCTGACTTAAATTGCAAGAAAGTAATTTTAATTCCATTGTTCTATAAAGTCCATTGCTATAAATAATCTTGCAACCAAATGACCTATGATGACTCCAAGAACATTTTTAAATAGAGCAGGCTAGCAGGTTTTATCATAATAGCAGACAGTAGGATGGGTATAACATGACTTTGGAATTTTTAATTACAAATTACTGGAGTGTGCCTTGTACAGGGACAATGTTAGAACCAGCAGTCTTTTGGGAAATACTTTTGTGACAATGGCCACCTGCAACAAAATACTACCATTAAAAAGATACATCTAGTAATTACTTCTGAATCCTTCTGTAGCTTGCATGGCTTTCAGAGGAGTTGCAGAAGCTCATACTGTTGACCCATAGCTGAATTTTAATAAATTTTCATAAGAAAGAGAATTAGATTTGTAATGGTATAACTTTGAGTGTAATTTTTCCCATGTGTATCCTAAGGTAAAAAGAAATAAATAAGATAAAATTTGGTTCTCACTCTAATGGGGTGCATTGATTTTCATTACTGAAAACTTAAAATAACTCTACTGACTAAAATAGTTGGAGTAATTTGTGTCTGAGGGTAGATTTTGCTCCTATTCATGTATAATTTGATCACATTCTGGACAGTATAAGGCAGGAAGGGTCCAAACCTGGAGTGAGTGATTTTTACAGTGAATCCAATGTTTCTCTGATGCAGGCCCATGGGATTCTTTTCCTTAGTCATTGAAAAGTAAAGGTGATCTGTGAACCAAAGCCTTCTAGAAATATAACTGTTTTCTAGTGTTTTTTTTCTGAGAAAGGTGTTCAAGGTCTCCCTGGATTAAGAAGTCTCCTGAAAGGAGAGTCAGCCTTGTTTGACAGAGAGAAATATTTTCAGAATTCAGAAATGCTGGCAACCTCACATGTTTTATGCTACTTCCCTTGCCACCTCTTTTGCCAGCTGATGTGGTGTCTCCATGTCCTGGTTGCTAATTCTTCAGGACTCTGGTAACTTCTCATCTTTCATTTGCCCCAGGCTTGTTTTTGTTGCAGGTTCTCCTCATTTTTGAGATTCCCCTGCTTTTCTTATGTCAGTCCAGCTCTCCATCCTGCTGTTCAGCAGTGGCACAGACCTGGTGTTTGGAGACCACATTCAAACACAACACCCAACACCTCAGGTCCCAGGAGACACATACAGGGCTGTCAAGGGCTGATGGAAGACTAGCACCTCACTAATGCAGTTTAATAATAGCATTCATGTTCCTCCCTAGGGTCCACAAGGAAAGCCTGGTATAATGGGACCAAAAGGGGAGAAAGTAAGTGTCTGTTGTTATGGAGTTTGTTGTGGTTTTGAGGAGCAAAGAAGCAGGGGAAAGTGTTCAGTTTTTTCTTTGTTTAGTGAATGGTGGGCCTTGTGGATGGAGGGTTTAACTTTAATTTGAATGTAAAGCTATGAATTGGCTTGAAACTATAATTTAAAACTTAGTCCTTCTGTGTTCATTTTCAGTCTTGAAATATATATTATGCCTTCTTGTGGCTGTGACCTCTATTTAGAGTATGTTTTGAGAAAGCATCTCAGGTGCAAAAGTCAGCAGTCTTACTTACTGACTTACTCCAGTCTTACCCGTAGGCCTCTGAGCTCCTTTTGAGCATCCTCTGGGAGGATGTGAGGAGCAGAGCTCTCCCATGCAGTGTGAACTGTATGGGACAGCTCAGGTATTGGAGCTGGCCTGTATGTTGTTGTTTTCAGATGTGCAAAGATTTGTTCCATAATGATGCCTAAAGAGCCTTTTAGCTGAAGCTGAGCACCTAATTGTGTTCTATGTTCTGCAAGGGGTTGACTGTAGATTTAGGGATGAGAACACAGGAAAGACCAAGGAACTGATAATTCTTCTCATTTTACCTCTGTAAGCACAGTCTTGAGCATGAAGATATTCACTGTGTTTTGTTTGGTGGTATTTGTTTGTTTGTTTGTTTGGGGAGGGATTGTGGGTTTGCTTGCTTGTTTTTAAATGGAAATGCATTGATGCATAGCCTTAAGAGCCACTGTGCTTCGTGTGATGCCTACAAGACTGACATGTTCCTTTCTCTGGCAGGGGGAGATTGGCAGGCCTGGAAGAAAGGTATGAACAAAGGTGCTGCCTCAGAAATTCATCTAATATTTAATAGCAGCTGCCAGACAGGGACGCAGACAAGAGTTCAAGAAAAATTAGCTAATGTGGAAGTTCAGCCTGTTTGTGCTTCTGTCACTGGCACCCAGAGTGGATGGTAGGGATCTCCAGGTGCAGGGCTGGAGCTGCCCCAGCTGGCTTGAATTTGACAAATTCCCTGAGTAAAAGCATGGAGAGAAGCCAGTGGGACATTACCTGAAGTGTCTGTGTGGACAGGGGAAGCAGACTATGGGAGCTATTATAAAAGGCGTATCAAAAAACCCTCAAAGCAAAATCAAACTTTTTATTCCTCCAAAGTCTAAACAAGGCTCAGCCAGCTACCCCTGAAGGAGGAACAACCATTAATGATTACCCTTCCAGACCTCTGGCACCAATGCAATATGCTGACTACAATCCTATGCTTGGTGACATATGAGCTGTGATATATTGTCAAAAATATGTGCCCCTACATGTGATGAAACAGAATATGTTATCTCAGTCACTAAATACATCCATTTAATGTAATTAACTTTAAAGAAGACAGAAATGCAGGATGAAATCAGAGATATGCAGGGGGTGGTCACTAACTAGGAAAAGAAGCACCCTTCTAATAATATACCAAGGATTTTGACACCTTTCTAATAATATACCAAGGATTTTGACACCAGTTACCAATCAGTAATTCAAATAAATATAAAACACATAAACAGAAGAGGTAATTTCTTTAAGCTATTTTCAAATGCCCTACAGTTAACAAAAATATTATTAATATAAATTAAAGGATTCAAAACAGGGATGTCTTTGAGAGAGTAGCACACCAACCTACAAAATGTGCTAAACTTTAAACACAGGACATCAACACTTACTCTTCCAAAAAAAACAAGTGGGTTCTGAAAGAGAAGTCACTCAGGTTGGAAATAAAACTGTACAGTTCTTGTTAAAAGCTGTCTGGCCCCTGAGAGTTCACTCTCCAGCCTGAATGCCATGATGGCATTTCTGACATAATATTGTCAAGCAGTGTAATGCAGTGGAATAGCATTTATCTGCAGCATTTTAGGAAATATTCAAAGAGTGATTTACAGGCAGCAATTAAAATAAATAAATAACTGTATATTCATATGTAGTTATTGCCAGTCATATAGTACTTAATAAAGAGCAATTATGGCTAGCAATGTAGGAATGTTCAGAACAAGGATCATAGTAACAGGAATAATTAGTTAAAGGTTTGGTTCTGCTCTCAACATAAATTGGATTTGTATGGATATAAGTACATGTAGGTCTTTTTATCTCCTGTCTGCAGTAGTGACCTGTGCAGGAATGGTGTTTTATGAATCATTGTAATCCATGTTTTCCGTTCAAGGGCAGACCAGGTCCCCCGGGTGTCCCTGGTATGCCAGGACCGATAGGATGGCCTGGACCTGTGGGACCCAAGGTAAGGCTAAAATACACATGGAACAAACTGTTCAATATCACAATCTGAACAGAAGAGTTGTCTTGGGAAATCTCTAAACAGCTACTTGCAGGAGGCTGGGAAGCTGTAGCAGTGCAAGGACATTCTGTGCTTGTCCCCTTTCTTACACTGTTCTGCAAAGTCCAGGGTTAGGTTACTCCACCTTCAGTCCAGAACCTGCAGCTCTTCTTATGTGGATTAAACATGTCAAAGTAAAATTGAAAATTAATACAGTGAAGACTCACTGATGTCTCACTGCTGTCTCACAATCACACAAACCAGTGTTTCTAAACTGATTGCCATCCTTTTGACTATTCCTTATGAGGATCCCTTTGCCTGAAGATGTACTGTGAGCTCATGTGATCAAAGGGAAAATACCAGACCAACATCAAGGGAAAGAGATGACAAATAATGAGAATAGTTGATCACATCTTTGAAGTTTATTCCCATACAAACATTAATTCCTGTTATTTTTATTAACCAACAGCAGAAGAAATGACAGGACATACTTTGCTACTGCAAAGTGGCTGCTTCACCCGCATTCGTTACAAAAAAAGCTTCAGGATAGTCTTTTAGTAAGTACTGGCTTATGCAAAAGGTGTAACAGCTCTTCATATTACCTGTGGTTTATGAAGCTTCTCCTGGGACTTTTGAGACAACTTGCTTTTCTTCAGTCCAGGATGCATGAGGCTAAAAGGACTGCACACAACACCTAGCTTGAAACTGCTTTTTCCAGTAAATCTTTGACTCTTCGTTTGCTCTATGAAGGTTAATGCCCCCACCCCAGAGGATGTGATTCATTAGCTCTTGATACTGCAAGAATAGTAGGAGGTGACTTGTGAATTCAAGCCACACCTGGGAAGCAGATTTTTCAAGATCTTCACAGCCATGTTAGATGAACAACATATTATTGTACATGGGAATATAGGCAGGCAGCAAAAGGGTATGTACTTAAAAGAAATCAATGTTCACTTTGAGCTGTGAGATGGAAAATGGTTCCCCCCACAAACACATTGTGTGCTGATTTCCCACAGTGGGAGCAGTGAGGGCAGAGGAAAGGCTCAATCAACCCCTTCCTTCATAGTCCTAGTGAAGGAAGAGAGCAAAGCAGACAGAAAACTCATACACTCAGCCTTCTCCTTGTATAGGCTTTAGTTTCATTTATGTACTCTTCCTAATTTTGATTAATCTCCTTTGTCTCATTAGTCTTGATTGGTCTATTACTATGCTTTTTCATCCCACTCCTAGAAACATACCTCATATTCAGTAGTAATACTTTTTCCTATACTTTAACTGGAAGTCCTACTTGCTGTTTGATTATGATTCTTTTGCTTTTATTGTCTCTTCTGATACTGGTCTCCCCTGTTCTTTAGGTAGATTCACAGTTTTATTTCTTCTGGTCTTTATAAATTTCATTTTCCTGCCTGTCAGTGAAGGCTCCAGTTGAACACAGTGCAGATTTCTGTGGTCACTTCAATTGGTTGTGTTTCTCTTTCTTTTCTCCCCATCTCTGATCTTCACGAACTTCCAATATTCTTCTTCACCATAGATATTTGCTGCATCCCCATCTTGCTGTAAATCTCTGTAAGCGGCTATTTCAGGTTTTTCAACTCATACTTACCTGTGTGGATATTTGCCATTTCTTCAGATTGGTCTTCTTGTCTTCTCTCACTTTGACACAGCCTTACTTCAGTCCCTATTTAAGTCTTACTTCATTCCCTCAAGTCTTGTCTAAACTTCTGCAGTGGCAGTAGCCAATGGGAAAATCCTCTCCATTTCTTGGACAGTGAAAGCCAAAGGAGAGTAAGAGCCAAATGTATTCTGCTGGTAGCACTGCTGCATGTCTGGGGGTCTACTCTGTATTTCACACTAGATATAATTAGCTGATGGCAGCCAGAGAAGTGGTTGTAAAATTTTTTCATGGTTTACTGGCTCCAAATGACTGTTCAGCACAGAGTGCCTCAGAACCACAATAAAAGCAGTCACTGTGCCTCCACAAGCCATGAGGCATGCAGCAAAATGCCTTTCTTTCTGCAGCTCAGTGGAGGTGATGCTGGGTAGAGACAATGCACCTTCATGCAGAAAAGGATGCATTGCTGATGGTGGCTTGCTTGCATGTCCTTTAATAACATCTGGGAAAGCTGAAACAGAAGTTACCCACACAAGAAAATGCAAACAGAAGAGTAAGATAACAAATGAGGGCTCAGGCAGAATACAATTGGAATATAGACCCCTGTCCACAATGCTACACCAAGGTCAGGTTTAACTGTTTGACATAAAACCTGAACCACTGAACTATCAGACATTCAAGTGTGACCTCATCAGAGAGCCACATTCAATAACTCTCTTTATTGACCCCTTTAGGGTGAAAAGGGAGAGTTGGGTGTGATGGGATTGCCAGGTACAAGAGGACCAATGGGCTCCAAGGTTTGTTAACCAAACACTGCATTTTCAGACATTGGTTTCTAACGTTCTGCTGACAGCTGCTTCCCTCACCAATTTTCTGGAAAGCATTTGTCAAGATATATGTTTCTAATAGAGATAAAAAAATATGTTCTACATCAAGCAAGATTATGTTGTCTGTTTGGGCTTGGCTGTGTTTTTCGCTTTCATAAAAGTGCTTTGGTATAAATTTTTGTAATTTGTTTTAAAAGCAAGCTCAGATGTAACTGTAACCCACTAGAGAAATGGAGTTCTTTAACATATCTGCAGCATTAAATCAAGTCTGCAATGTTTTCCACCTGCCTCATAAGACTGTGGAGATCATTTTGGTCCCCTACTGGAACTAGGCATATGCACTGATAGTTGAAATAAATTATGTAATCAGTTTATTCAAATAAAGGATTGGAAAGAAGAACTGAACACCTTTGTTTATTCTAAGTTTCTTTAAGAAAAACTCAGTTTTATATTAATGATCACACTAGATTACTTAAGTATAGCTTAAGTATGTTCCATGGGGGAAAAAACAAAAATCAAGCAAGCAAAACAGAAGGGGAAGATTATTGTTAAAATTATTTTAGATTATTAATTGTGGCATCTAATGCTTTATTTACTCTCAGTTGCATTTTATTTCACTTGTTTCAATTTCAAAGCATAATCAAAACTGCTGGCTTTACCTGGCTTTTTCATAATGGCTTTTGGGCTGAGTTGTTTTGCCTTTAATTCATATTTCAAAGTTCTGTTTCAGTGCAATTTTAGGAGCTGTAAATATTCATTTGCCTTTACATGTTGATGCAATTAATTGTTTGTGCTTCGTTCTTTTTCTTCACTTCAAAGTTTGAAAGTCCGGCTTCTTGGGTGATCTTGAAAGCGAGAAGCATTAAAATATCTATCATTCCCTTTAGGGTTTTCCTGGAACTAGAGGAGAAAAGGTCAGTGTGACAATAATAATAATGTATAATTTAACATTTGGAAACATGTTAAAAAAAAAAAAAGTAACTATACAAACGAGGTTGAATTTTGATGAAGTTTAAAAGTCCCCCTGAGAAATGAAAACACGTGTTGAGGAGGAGCATAGTCTTGTGGCTTGGGCTGGGGTGCTGAAGAAGTGAGTTTTACATCCTGTATCCTCATGACCAAGTTGTTACAGGGAAACTCACTACAGATTTCCCTTCTGCAGCATGGGTAAAATAATGCTTAATTGTTTGTCTGGTTTAGTTAGGTGACACACACTTTGGCACTGAGACCCTTTGTACTCTAAGACCTTACAGTGGGACCTGAACTGGGGAAAAAAGCTAACTGGAGGGGAAAAAAAAATCAAATTTTGAAAGTATTATGTCTAGGAAAAAAAGCATGTATTTAAAGTAATTATCGGGGTAGAATGAGCCCCTACAGTCCTTAGCATCAATTCTGTTACGATATCAGTAATGAAGCATGTCCCTCACTCTGAAGATATTACTGTATTCTGTTGACTTCAATAACTCTTTGTATAGGAAAAATATTTTTTCTTCTTCATAAAATGGTACTAATTAGGCTGTTGTTCCCGTTACCTCTCTCCAGGGATCCAGAGGTGACAGAGGAGACAAAGGAGTCAAAGGAGACCCGGTAATTGTCTTTTCCAGATATCTGTGAATGTGCAGCTGAGGATCAATGAGCTTCTGACAGGGAAAAACAGGAGGGGCATGGAGGAAAGGAGCCTGAAAGCATCTTCCAGGGAGGGCAGGAGTGGTGAGGGAAAGCAGGGTCCCATCTGCTGTGAGGGTGGTGGGGCAGCTCCATGTCCGTGTGCCCCAGGGCATTGATGAGTCACTGCAGGATTTCCCTGGAGGGCACCCCAGCCCCTCCTGGACTGCGCAGCCCAGAACCACAGCAGCTTCCCAAAATGCTTTCAGCTGTGATATGATAATACCAGGAGGGGAAGAGGGGGAGAGATTCGTGGCTTGGGGCTTCTTTTGACTAAGAAAGGGAAAGTAAACTGCTTTTGGTGCAAATGGAGAAATGCCATTCCCAGAGGCTGGCTTTGGGAGTTGTCCAGGTAGTGGAGCTGCCTGCAGACAAGAGATGATTTTGCCAGAGAAACAGAAACTGGCAGCAGTTTTATATAAAAAAAAAACTTCATAGAAATTTTTTCTTATGAATCTCCACCTACTGCATTACCTGCAGTGCTGAGTCACTGCAGGAGTTTTTAATCGGTAGCTACATATGACACTTGTTTTCTTCCTTCCAAGGAAGGTGCTGCTTTGTCAAAGATCACTATACATTGTCTGATTATTTTTTTCCTTCGACTTTTAGGGAGAAATAGGCTTCCCTGGAATGCTGGGACAAAAAGTAAGTGGGCATGATATGTTGGGGGGTTGTGTTTAATGCTGAGACAGGGTCAGTGAGTGGATTCAGGGGCTTCCTGGATGGTGTAAGACACTGAAGATCCTGCTTAACTCAGTGACCAGCACTGGACTTGATCAAATTCTTTAGGCTTTTTAGCTGAAGAGAAAATTCAGATTTAGCTTTTTGGTGTAGTTTCTCTTTTTTCCCAGATTGTTTGTTTAGTCATAACCTTCCTCCTGTTTAACTGTCCTAATTGTCAGGGTTTAGTCACTTGAAACTAATAAATATTTCCTTCTTGGTACTCTGAAACAAAATGGCACTACTGTATATAGCAGCGATAACCCTGGCCAGTTTTTATGTCACCATTATTCTGTACTTGAAAAACAATCAAAATTCAGGTGCTGGCTTATGGGAAACTTAAAGGTGGATAATTTTATGACACAATCAAATCAAGTCTCTGAAATTAGAAAAGGAATTAATAGTTGCTTCTGGAGAAATTAGAAGATGAGTGAATGAATTCACCTTCCTTTTCCTAAGTATTTTCATCACACATGCATCTTAACAGCAAAGCAAGATATTGCAAAGGGGTCAGAGAGCTTTCCCAGCCTTGACCTCTCCAAATCCCTAAGTGTGTTTCTGATTTCATTTGGCCTCTTCCTCAGGAAAAGATTTTTCAGGGGTATGTGGGTAATTTTCATGAACTTTTTTTTTCTTTACATTTATTTTAAAATATTTTATTATCATTTTGGATTTCTATGAAAGAAACAGTGCCAGCATTATCTAGAGGAATGATGTGAATGAAAGCAATGCACATCTGCTGTCTTGTACGAGGCAGGTATGACCGTGTACTTACCTCCTGCTTCCTTCCCTCTGCAACCACCAAGGGAGAGATGGGCCCCAAGGGACAGTCTGGAGTACCAGGACACAGAGGACCCATAGGAAGACCTGGGAAACGAGGCAAACAAGTAGGACCACGGTGTTTCCTCTTGCTCTGACTCATGGCATCTGTGTGATTGTGTGTTCTAAGCTCTTGTACCATGCACTGTGAGCCCTGAACACCTCCCAGGCATGCACAGATACACAGGAGTTAAAGCCTCAGCTTTAGGGCTGGGGTCTTGTCTGCAGCATTCAGCTCTCTGCCCATGCAGCATGGGAAAAGCTGGTTTTATCCTGGATTGGTAATGACCTAATTTAATACAATTGGAGCAGATCTTGTAGGTTTCATTTGAATCCTAAGCAACACAGAGCTATGGTCCCAGCCCCACCTTACAGCCAGAGAACTCAAAATTATGCTAGCAGAGCTTTATTTTCAGAGTTTCAGGTGAATTGTGAAGACTTGGAATTATGTGTAAATTGGATACTGACTCTACCAATGCAGCATTTCAGTGGTAGGGAAAGTTTTGCAATCTTGTTTTGCCCACAAGGAGAGGCACATCCCTGCTTCACTCCTGTTCTGATGAGAGCAGGTAATATCTGAGGTGATAAAATAGCCAGTGTGGGGTAAAAAGAACAGTTGGGTGTTAGGGAAGAAATAATAAGTCCCCAAGTAAGGAAGGTATGTGCAATGTAAATCTGCTAGATGATCCAGAATAAATATTTTTCTGTCCTACATTTGTCAGGTTTGAAAAGCTGGTGAGTGCTCTTTGCTGGTTTTGAGCGATTTGCTTTGTTTTTTTTTTAACTCAGTTCATCTGTCCTTCCTGTATTCTGTGGAATATCTTTCCATAGCATATGGCAAGAAAAGATGCAGTGCCTGCAGATCAACTTGATCACGGTCCTTATTTGACCTTAGACATTTTGTCACCTTACACAGTGGCTTAATAAAAACATGGTGGCACGGGCATGCCATAATTTAAAGCAACAATCAGTGTGACTAAAAGAACTAGTCTGGCCCTAGACTAGTGTTTCCAGTCCCAAGGCTCAGTACACAAACCCCTTTCTGGTGCCTTGAAAGCAATCTTAGCATCAATTCAGCATGAAAAAGGGGTTTTCAGTAACTTGTGAATTTTCCTTTTCCTTTCTTCTTTTCTAATCCTTTGAAAAAATTGGGAGTGGCATTTTAAGGCTCTGTGGGTCTGGCTGCCACCTTGAAGTGCTGTAGTTGCCAGGCTGTTTGTTCAGCTGAGAGGATAATTTCCACCAGCATGGGGCCATTTCCTGTCTCTTGATCCAGCTGACATGCCTAGATAAAAGCAGCTAAATTAAGCAGGTGTCACTTCCACTTCCATTTCAAGATATGTCTTGATTAGCTCACTGACATCTTCAGCTCTCCCTGCCTCTAGGACAGGCTATTCCTGAAAGGTGGCCAGGAGCTGGGAGTCACAAGTCACAGCCTTAGGCTGCTGACCAAGATATAACACCCAAAGCTTTATAACTTGGGAACTGACCCCAAGCAAATCCAAGTCTAGAGTTTCAGTCTTGAGAAGGAAGGATGACTTAGGGCTTAAGTTAATGCTGCTTTGAAAGAAAGGACATGAATACAAATATTGTCAATGGAAAAAGCTTCTCTGAATGCCGAATGCCGTGGGTAAATGTGAAAGATAAACAAGGCAAAAACACTGAACATCAACCCTTGCCATTATTATTTAATCCATCAGTGCTAAGCAGGAGAGCATTAAGCAGTCATCCCTCCAAAGCAGGGGACATAGAAAACAGCTTGTTGACAGCCAGTACATGTCTGACTGGCACTGCCTTGCAACTGTCAAATTGCCATTGTGGTGGGGGAAAGAGATTTCCCTCAGTCTTCTTTGGGGCTGCAAAATCCTGGTCTGCTAGTTCTGTGTTGCATAATGTAAGAAGTGATTAGAGATCAGCATCACTGACATTCACATAAATCCTGAAGTATTTTTATGGCTCAGAGCTTACCTAATAGGATTAAACAAAGCAAATATTCAATTAGTTCTTTATAGGCCATGGCAAAATCAGCCTTCCTCTGCTGCAATGGTGCAAATGACATTCAAACATATCCATGGGATGTAACATATTATATAACAACAATTATTTCAGCATATATTACTATATATATGCTGATATATATATATATATGCTTTGCTACTCTTAAATTAGACATGCAGCCATTCATTGTATGATTTTGAATACATATTAACCTGAAATTACACCATCTTCAAGGAAATAACCTCCTTTGTCATTAAAAGAAAGCTTACATAGTACACATCATTTTTATTCTGCTAAATAACATTTACTGTTACATAAAAATCAAGTCAGATATTTAAACTTTAAGCTGTGTAATGCACTTCTGAAATATAAAGCTGAGAAATCCAAGCCTTGGAGAGTATATGAGCAGGAAGGTAAATATAGTTATTTTTAATAAGTGTCACTGTATTAAATTCAGGAGCAAAAATTGAGAAGGTGCCAAACAGTTCTAGGTTGAAACTTCCAAATGCCTAAGGGTATGGTTGCACAAACAAGCTCCCATGAGGCAAATTAGGGCTGATTTTAGAGAATATTAGCTATTGTGTGTTAATTGTGTGTGAGCCCCTCTCCCACAGGTAATTTTGCTGCGTTTACTGCTTGTTTGGCTGCCAGAGGGACATCATTTCTCAACATGGTGTTGCTAAACATTAACCTGCACTTGTAAGGCCAAGCCCTTGCCTGGCTTGTGATGATTTGTTATCATAATATACCCGTTGTTATCATAGCTATACCCATGGAAAAGTCAAGGAGATACAGGGATCCAGGCACCTTAAACATTCTGAAAATACTGTGTCAAAGTCATTAGTGAGCTTCTGAAAGGCTGCACCATAACACTG
Source organism: Toxostoma redivivum (assembly GCA_013397375.1). Classification (NCBI taxonomy): domain Eukaryota; kingdom Metazoa; phylum Chordata; class Aves; order Passeriformes; family Mimidae; genus Toxostoma; species Toxostoma redivivum. Next base: position 616,728 of record VXBI01011983.1, read on the forward strand.
GGAAATGTCACTGTGGAAGCCCCTGATAATTCCTCGCTGATTTTTCCCCTTTCTTTCTCAGCAGCACTCACTCCTAGAGAGTTACAGGGGTTAAAAAGGCATCCTTAAAGAAAGGCTATCAAATGATTGAAGTCAGAGCAGGGTGATTCCTGACTCCTCTCAGGGCAGATGCCCTGTGGCCATTCCCATTTGGAATCAGAAGTCCTGCCTGGGCATGCCTTTCTGTCTCCACATAGGAGAGGAGAGCCCCTGCTCCCTGGGGTGGTGTCCATGAAGCTCATGCTTCTTCTGGCAAATGTCTTGGCTTTCTGAAATGGGAAGCCAGTGCTGGCTGGAAGAGGTTGTTTGTTACTAATACCTTAGCCAAGGAATGGATGTCACTTCTCTTCCAGGGACTCAAGGGAGACATTGGACCGGCAGGTGTCATGGGCCCCCCTGGTAGACCTGGTCCTGTTGGCCAGCCTGGCCCCCCTGGACCCGCAGGATTAGGTAAGCCAAAAATGAGATGCCTCCCCAAAAGTGTGCCTGCTCCCCAGCCCCTCCTGGCTCATCAGGCCCCTCTGCACAAAGTGCTGCAGGTCTTTGTTTGCTTCTCCATGGACAGCAAGGAGAGGATTTCTCCTGGAGGCAGGTCATGCTGGCCTCGTCCATTATAAGGACTCTATATCTTTAAAGCCTACTTTATGGCTTCTGATGTTTCAGATAAAACCAGAACTAAAGCCTATGTGGTCCCTGAGGGATTTTTGTAGATGGGGACAATGAAAAGCCATCTGGCAGCCTTGGAGAGCCTAGTTAATCTCCATCATCAAAGGTCTGCTTCTCCAGATATCCTGGCTTACAGTGAAAAACCGTGATTTCTAATCAGCTAGGACATGTTCACCCTGTGGAGCTCTGCAAGAGAAAACCAGATAAGATTCAAGTCACAGTGTCATTAAGGAAAGAAGGGAAGAGAATGGAAAGGGAAAGGAATTGAGGGGAAAAAAGACCAGTGTAGAAAAACTCTCTATGTAATTCAGTGTTTGAGATCTATGCTCACTGTAATTGTGTGTGCTGTAGAAATCATGAGAAAAACCTTCTAATAACATAACTGTACATCCTCAGAGCTGTGCATGCACATGAACCCTGGTCAGCTTGGATATGGACATGGACATGAAGGACAATACATGTCCCATGTACAATGTCCCTTCCCATTTTGCCTTCTCTTTTCCTTCCCTTGCTTGCATTAGTAGACAGGAAGTCTCTTCTTGTGGTGGTGTGGAAATGGAACATCTGTGAAGCTGGGAACAGCGTCAGAATCTTCATATATCTCGTATCTTCCATGAAGAAGCACCTTTGTTTGAGTAAATTAGCTGGAAGTTTTTGGAAGGTAGCATTGTCACCATGCTGATGGGAAGGCAGCCAGGACCTTGAGATTACTTTTTCAAGGCTTTATTCCATCCACGGAAAGTTTATGTGTCAGGGTTATTAATCTTTTCCCTCTAGAATATAAATTCTGGTCCTAAAAGACATTTCTGTAATGATGCCACTGCTTGCAGTATGACCATAGTGGCTCATAATCTAAATCTGCAGAGTAGTGCATCCTTGCCAAAGTTTGAAAGTCAAAAAGGATTATTATTTTTTTTAATGTTTAATTAAAACATTAAAAAACTCCTGTATTTTTAGTTGGGTTTTTTTTCTGTATAGAAACCTGTGAAATAGCATTGCTCAAAGGTTGTGCAGAGACACAAGTCCAGTGTTTTGTGGACATATACAGAGACTGACTCTACAAAACTTGGTGCATAGGTGCTGTAGAGTGATCTGTGTGTTCATCCTGTCCTGAATTTCTGTAGCTTCAAACAAGCTGACATTCATTCTAAGCAAATGGTCTCTCTCTTCCTCTGTAAAACTGGTATAAAAATTCAAAAGGCAATCTGAAATAATATGACTGTGGTAAAAAGCTGGCATCTTTCTCCTGAAGTGCTGGAATTAGTGCCCTCCTTAGTTCCCAGTGGATTTGGTGGGAGATGTGCCTGTCTGAAAACTTGGGTAAATGCATATATCCACCTGATCTGCACTTTTCCCACTAAGGCTATGTTTGTGTGCTGTGTAGTAACTTCATAACAAGACAAGCTGGTACTCTGCTTCCTAGGGCAATTTGCAATAGGACCAAAGGGAGAAAGAGGACTTCCAGGGCCTCCAGGGAGATGCCTCTGCAGAACCCCACAGCATATGAGTAACCCATCATATGAGGAATCCGTGTTTGGACACAGCTACCCAAAGGTTCCTGCGGTAAGCAGGTTTTCTGGGAGGGGATGTGAGCAGTTCTTAAGTGCTTTTATTATGAAAAGTGTTGTACTCACTAGTATTTTTTATTTAATAGGAAGATATATGGGGAAAGTGTGATTTCTAGTACCCAAAACCTCTGAGATCCAGCTAGTGCAAAAGAGTTCAGTCTCATAACTTGTTGTGTGATTGATGTGCTGAAATGCAGCTGTTCCAAAACATCAGTAATGTAGCACATGTTTGGAAATGTTTTTCAAGTCTAAGGATGCTCTCTTTCATCTACTACTGTACAAATATAATCTGTTCTTTTTATTTCATGAAATCAAAATACATTTCAGATTGGTCAGTAAAGTAAACATCTCTTTCTTGTTTGTTTGGGGCTTTTTAAAGACAGTGATTTCAGAATTGAATATTGAGATCAAGGAGTTCACATATGCAATAGAGCTTTCTCCAAAAGCACAGACCTTCAACAACAGGAGTTTCCACAAACCATGAGAATCAAATGTCTGGGCTCCAGTCTGCAGACATGCACCTTATATAGCTAATTTCCATCTCTTGCCTTGAAAGCATTTTTATGAGCAAATTGGACAAAATACTTTAAAGGACAAGACATTGGTGAAATGTGATTCAGCAATTTTTCATCACTGATTTCTTAAGGCTTTGTAACTACTGTTTATGTACTTCTCCTTCTGCTGAGCCCTGACTTATTATTCTGTGCAGTTTAGCACTTAGTAATGAAGATGCTCCCTCGCTGCAGTGTGGCACCATATCTCAGCCACTCCACTGCAAGTGGAAATGGCAATGGCGTGGTATCTGGCTGTCTCTGAATGTCAATGAGCAGCACTTAGCTTTGTTAAAGCCCCACCTGTCACACTGTCAGAAAGCTGTCACAGTGTGTGGAAGGGACACACTCACAACACCATCAAACTGGGCTATTGAGCTCAGCCTTTTGCACGAGTGTGTTTCAGGTCTTGTCAGCTGGGTCAGCTCATCCCTGGCTGTGTTGCATTAGAGAAAACCCTCCTGGTGTTTTGAAAACATAATGGTGAGAGATGAATGTGCTGAAATAAAGGTGCATATCACACCACACTGTGTGCAAAAAAACCCATCATATACTTGACAGCCTGGAGAACTCACAGGAGAAGCTTTAAGACTCGCTATTATAGGTCTTATTGTCTTCCTTCTCCATCAGGCACAGTTTCATATCAGATCTTAAAAGATAGTAATGACAGTGTAAATATCTAAAATAGCATACACTATCACTATGAGCCCCCAAGTGCCATTTTATTGCCAGGAATGTGGGATGGCAAAAAGGCAAGCCTTAGCTCTGGAAATGAGGCACTTCCAGAGCAGCAGTCCCTGTATTCGTGCCCGCCCCATTTGTTTTACACCTTCGAGTGTAAAGAGTAGGAGCTTAAACATCACATTGTTTATTCCGTTCAGATCCCCATGCAGCAGCTTTGAAGCCTATCTTGGGCCACTTGAAAGCTCTTGTCAGGGTTCTACAGCTGCAGATGGAAAAGATCCAGAGGTGGTGCTCTGTGCCCTGGCCCCGTGGCTTGCCAAAGCAGCACATCCTCAGTGCCATCACCCATGCACCCAGCAGCTCCCCAGAGCAGGGCAGAGGCTGGGAAACAAATGCTGGTTTTCTGCCACTGGCTTAGATTAATTCCATTTTTTAAATCTTGTGCAATTTTAAAGGCTCATATCTGTAATGGTTTGAGCCAGCACAGTTCTGTTATTGATTTCCAGAGAAACTGGAGCTCTGGGGCTGGGCCCTGAGCTCCTGAACACAATTACAGAATCAGTCCTGTGCTGGCTTCTTATTTCTTTGCTTTGTTTCATTCAAGCTGAAGGCATTTTTATTCAATGCTTTTTTAATTAAATTGGCTTTTTTCCAGGGTCATGGGAATATTCTGCTATGTAAAAATTTCAGGGTAACTTGTTTTTAAAAGAGCCAATTACGTTTATGCTGGTGAGACTCAGACTCAGCCTTAAATCCTTTGCTCAGAAACACTCCATTTGCTTTTTCTTAATTTAAAAATTACTTGAATCTTGCAAAAATTAAATAAGTTGCTGAAGGAAGAGATTATTTCCTAATGCCTCTTAACATCAAATTTCAGTGACCAAGGCATTAAAAAATGGGTAAGAGAGCAGCTTGTCCTAATTTTACCATTTTGAACTAATTTTTTTTTTCAGTGTAATTGAAGACTTGGCTTTAGACCATAGTATATGCATATAAAGAAACATGCATTTTAGTGCCAGTTAAATCTAAAGAAAGCACAAAGTAGTAAAAGTTAAGTGAAGGTTGTATTGAGCCACGCATTATTTATTTTGTAGCCACAAACATGCCTAAAAAGTTATAGTCAATCCACTAAAAGCACTTATGCCCATTTAGATTTTGTAATTGTTTCAGCACCAAACCATTTGAGCATCAGAAAGTTCTTTTCAGCAGTGATTGTGCAGCAGTATTTGTATGACTTCTACCTGAGGATGTGCATTTCAAAATAAGGGCCCAGGAAACACCATTCTTTCCATAAGTGTAGGTTCTCACCTCCTCTCTTTCTGAAAACAACTGAACCATTTTTTTGTATATTATTTACCTATTTGAAGATACATATGCCAAACTAGATTCTGTCACAATCCAAAAAAAACTTCTTGAGAAGATTACCAATCACTTCTTTTTCTGTACCCCAGATTTTTGTGGTGAATAATCAAGAAGAATTGGACCGGTTAAACACTGAAAATGCATTAGCTTTTAGAAGAGATCAGAGATCTTTGTATTTCAAGGATACCTTTGGATGGCTCCCAGTCCAGGTGAAAATATGACTGTGGTCTCAGAAAACTTGTGAGTGTATGTTTCATTTTGAAATACAGGACATAATTCTGTACTCCAGGTGTCATACAGAATCAATTAAACAAATGGGGGAAACGTCCATTTTTGAGCACTGCCACAACTGTACTGAGATAATTCTGAGAATTTTAATTACTGAGGAATTAGCTCAGCAGTGTTGCAGGTTTTGCTAACCTCCCTGTGTACCAGTTTCCACTGGTGAACAAACTGGAGCAGAATTCAGGGAATTACGGTAGTAAAGAGAGTATTTGTTTAATACAAAATAAGGCAAAATTCACCAGGGTACAAAGTTGCAGAGCTAAAACCCTGCAAACGAAACTCACATATTTCCTTATTGCTTCAAGGAGCTAACATGAGTCCTGCTGAAATTAACAGCAGGATCCTTATTGTGTCTACTGTACTTTGGATCAGACACCGTATAAAATCTCTGACCTACAAATAAGAAAGACATAAAAACCTGGTTGTGGGGTCTGCCCCCCGAGCCCTTCACCTCTGCCTGCTATCCAGGCTGCTGCTGGTCTGGTTCATTAACCATTGTGTGTTTGCCTGGCCAGCTCACCCCTTTGTATCCCGTGGATTATCGCTTCGAGGATGGCGGTACCTGTGGAGACGGGATCGTGCAGGATGGGGAGGAGTGCGACGATGGCAATGCGGTTGTGACTGATGACTGCATAAGTAAGTGACAGCACAGCTGGAGTGGCTTCTTTTGGTTGCATTAGCTGTACCACAGGGTACACTGCTCTCTAGAGCAAGGAGAGCTTGTGTGGTTTGTGGGTCAAGTGCACGAGGAAAGGGAGGCACAATTGCCACAGGGTGAAAACTGAGGATGTGGATGGCACACATCAGCACAGGACAGAGGTGACAACAGTACTTCTCATGCATCCTTGCTGAGTCAGAGCCACTGCATTTAGGGGGCCATATCCAGCAGCTAGTTTACACACACACGTTTCCTGGGGGCTGCCAGCTCTCTGTCTGAAAGCTGCAGCACACCTTTGCAGTGCAGCACAGCCCTTGGGATAGATGCTGAAGCTTGCTGTTTCTTAGGGTAAAATAGATCTTGAGTCCAGAAGCACCACTTTGGGATTTATTATTCACTTGCTGTATAGTGTCTACCCACTACCTTCACTACTAAGTTTATGTAACATCTAATTAATGTCTACTCCATCTTCCTTCTGTTTTGCTGATTGTGGATAGCAAAGAGCATATAAGCATTCAAGCAGCTGTGGCAACCTTCACTTCTCCCTCTCAGTTACTTTTACAGCTTGAATCCTTCCCCAGAGCACAGCCCTACACCATCTCCACATAGTAGGTTTGGTGCTCTGTTGTTCCCAGCAAAGGGATGCTTCTTTACATATCAGAACGGTATCACCCAACACTGAAAGATGCAATTTTTTGTTCATGTATCCCTCCATTTTTCAGCCTGATTTTGAAAATGGGGTGTTTGAAGCCATGCTCTGTGCAGGTTTCTCCATCCACCTGTCCATCACCACCCTTCCCCTTATAACTTAGGAATCCCAGCCAAGTTCTCAATGACAACAGGAAAGAGATTGCAGAGACAATTCAGTCTCAACAGGTCTAGGGAGACATATGAATAAAAGCCCCTCTAAGCTTGCCTGACTGCAGAGAGACAGCAGGATCTCTCCTGTTCCCAGACATGAGAAAACGATTAAATTAGAATTTGCAATCAACTGTGGGGAACAACCACATGGGAAGATAGTGTTCATTAGTTCTAGTGCCTGCAAAGTTGTGCACTCTGTGTCTGAGGGCACATTGTGTTCTCAGTGCTATGCATTGGGCAAAGCCTTAATGGAGGCCTTGCAATACACAGATTTCTGACACTGATGTGACCCATCATTGAGAAATTTGGAAATGAGCACATTGTCATCGTTCTTCTCCTGGAAAAAGCTAACAAAATGTTAAATAGATTTTATTGTAAAAAAAGCTTGTTGGTCTTAGAAGCATCAATGTCAGACAAACACATCCTTGGTGCAATTAATTAATCTTTTCTATTTGTAAATAACCCACTTTAGCCTCTTACAAACTCCCTGGTGGTGAGTGTCTGTTTAATCCTTTGCTTAACAGCAATGGATTCTCCCAGAAGATATCAAAGGGATTTTAACTAAATGAATTTGTTCATTTTAGAAAGTCCTTCTCAATATGCTGAAGATATCAAAATCAAAGTCCAGTTGCTAAAATGACAAACAATCCCACAAATTACTGCAGCCTACATGTCAATCACCATGAAAAAAATGTGACAAGTCCCACTCACACTCAAGTCAGTAGGAGTCAGCAGTGGGAAAAACATGGTTTTTGCAACCTTTATATACCTTTTTTATTTTTTTATAGACAGGCTGCATAATTCTGTTCATATGTGAAAACTCACAGCAGGCAAACACAGATATTGCACAGAACTGAGTAAAGGTCTGGATTGGGAATTTCAAACCAGTTAACAACCTAAGATTTTTTTTTTGAGATTGTGACTTCCCCAAATCATTTATGTTAACTGTATTTTATACTTCCCTTGTTTTGATGGTAATTATCTATGGCAGTAATAAGTTTAGAATAAGTGCTGTTGTAGTGATTCCCTAGTAATTATTTCTAGTATTTATCCATTATTTCCATTGGTCACTGAAATTAGGCTAAAAAAAGCACATTCTTTGTAGTGAAGAGTACTGCTCCTCCTAAGACAGTCCTTACAGAATACTTTCCTCAAAATATCTTGCTTTGTACTTAACCCTTAAAATTCTAGTTCCACTTACTTTACCTGTTTCTTTTACATATGAGGTGCCTGGAAGATGTTTCTTTCTTTGTTTCTCACTAGGGTGCCGCCGTGCTTACTGCGGAGATGGCTACAAGCACGAGGGGGTTGAAGACTGTGATGGGATGGATTTTGGATATTTGACATGTAGAACATACCTTCCTGGGTATGTAAGAGGAGGTCTTCACTTTGCTTTAGTGGGTTTTTGGTTGGTTTGTTTATGTGTTTGGGCTTTTTTTGTTTGGTTTTGGTTTTTTTGTGTTTGTTTTTTGTTGTTGTTTTGGGTTTTTTTCTTGTTTTTGTTTTTGTTTTTTGTTTTTTTTTGTGAGTGTGTGTGTTTCCTTTCTTTTTTCTCTTTGTCAGCTTTAAAACAGAGGAGTCTCACCCACTTAAACGCTGTCCCACTGGGACCACTGCAAGCAGCAGGGAAGAAAGAGTCTATCAAATTATTTCTGTATATCATTGACTTTAGGGCTAAATCTCGTTTCACGGTAAGAAGTACATGCCTCTTACTGTACAGAATGAATGAAGGTCACATAGACTTATGTTTGCCCATTTCTTGCCAAGATTTCCTCATCTGGTCACATTAATGTCCAGCCATAACATAAGAAGAGTAGGAAAGACCATGAGAAGATGATCACACTGCAGGAAAAAACCTCAACATCCAAAGCGCAGGCTCGTACAGACCTCCTGCTGTCCTTCCCATTAGTGGGTACTTTAGGGATGTATTTACTTCTGAATCAAGCAGTCATCTGTCAGCTTTTCCAAGGCCCAGGGAATTCATTCACCAGCAGATTCAAAGCCATGCATCTGCATGGCAAAGTCCTTAATTTAAAACATCTGCTTACTGTTGACTTGCCTTCTCTGCCTTGGTTTAGGCAGCTTCCTCAGCGTTTTGCCTCCAACAGCAGCACCTCTATTTAGCTGTCAGGTATTGTTACTGGCTAACAGGAAACATTTAATTTGCAAATTAAATTAAGAGCAGAGCCCTCATCATTCAGGGAACAATAATGTGCTAATTGACAGGAATAAGAAACCACAGGATGTCTTTGTAAATCTAGTGCTGTGGTAATCCTTACGCTGTAATTGTTGGAGCACTTCTGGTATAGGAGATTACTAAAATCCAGGCAAAACTGAAACATTTTACAGAGACCTCATCTTCAGACAGTGTGGAGTTATTTTCTACTGTGAAAACTACTCCCTTCATCTGAAATTTGGTGTCCAAGATAGCACCACAAAAGCTTGAGGAAAATCTTACAAATTTCACTTTGCATGTATATTCAAGTTGTGAAGAGCAACTGAGATATTTTATTTTAGTGTGTGGTCTGCAAAGTATCTGCCAAACTAAAGAAAAAGCTGTGAATCATGAGAAAGTGGGCAGAGTATCTGAGTATGACACTCCCATGGGAGTTTTAAACTGAAGTAACCTTTCCTCCAAGAACTCTGCTGCAACTGATTTTCCCATTTTTTACTCCTTCCAGCCCACAGATCCCTCCTCCTGTTTCACACACCTTCTCTTCAAATTTTATGTTAGTCTGAGAATGTGGGTTATTCTAGGACGTAGTTTTAAAGCTGCTCAGTCTACAGCTTGATGTTGTGGATGGGTTATTCACTTAGATATTCATAGCAATAAAAACTCATTTAAATTTTTATTAATAACTCTGGTTAAGTCTTCAGTATGTGGAGTCACTGCTCAGTCTAAGTCAGTGCAAAGACAAAATCTGTTTTTTCTTGTTTTGCAAGGACTCTTCAATTTACTTTTTAAAAATTATTTCAAATGTGGGAATGTGTCACTCTCATTATTTCAAGTACAGGAAAAATAAATTAAAGGACAGGCACAGTCACGCTTGCTGAAGCTATTGGAGTTACTGGAAAAACACTTAACTTAGAGCCTCAGATATTTCATTCCACAGCTCCCGTGGGTGAGTGCCAGGACCTTTTATATCCACCCCCATGAAATGCTCTAGTCCTGATGCCAAAAGGGATTTTATCTTTTTTAATTGACATTACTGGGAGTTAAGTCTTCACTCATAGTTTCTCCTGGACTCCTGTTTTGCTGACAGAGGAGAACACAGTCAAGCACTGATGAAAATTGCTCCCCTATTCTGTTTCCCATATGTTGCTACATATGCATAATCTGAGGTTCTTCACTCCTACGGAGAGTTACATCCAGGAGCCCTGTAAGTGAACTATCCCATGCTTTGAAACTGAGATATTCTCTTTTATTCTAGGTCTTACGGAAAACTGCGATGCACTTCTTACTGCTACATTGACTCCACGCAGTGTCGATACTTCACATGAGGGCAGCGGAGGTGGGTAGCATCCCACGGGTGCTAGGTGCTACACTATCACCTATCCAAGAAAGACTGGGACAAAAAAACAACCCACCCACCTCTGGGAAAAAAACCAAAGACACATCATGCTGCTGATGGCCATTTTGAGATTTTTTTTTTTAGTATAAATTTGTCAGATAGAGACAAATAGGACCACTGCATCCTGTCTTAATAGAGAAATAAAAGTCAAACTGTGTGTGCCAGTGAGAATTCCATACTGTGGATGTGGATGGCAACTTGCTCTCCAACACAAAAGCAACATTCAACTACTGGAAGCTGAGTTTCATTAACCAGGAAAGTCGTGTAACCATTACCTCGATTTAGCACTGTTAAACCCAAATATAATCTCTTCAGGGGTTTTGTCTTTAACCCTTCTCTGCATAAACACAAAGCATATCTTGGATGCTGTGTTTAGAGGGACTTTCTCTTTTGTTATAATGTGAACTTCACAAGTGTTGTATCCACAAGAGATGACTTCAGCAACTGTAAAGTTACCAGTGCTCCTTCATTGGTCAAAGGAGTTAAAGTTGTTTCAGAATCAGCAAATCAGCCAAATAAGCTGGTTAACATCACCTTCAGGTTGCCTGTGTGTGTCTGTGCACTACAAGCAGTCACAGGAGGCCTGCAAAACACACCACAAAGGACAAACTGGACAAATAAACTGTGAAATAGCCAAGAAGTTCTCTCCCAGGAGAAAATCAGACAAGGAGGGAAGATAAAGAAGGAACGTATTTCTGTATTTTTCACCTCTGTGCTGAGCCGACGAGGCTCTGCCTGACCCCAAGAGGCTGGGACAGCATCCTTTTCCTGCCTGAAACCATGGTCATGTACAGATTGTCTTCTCTCTGGTGTCCACACTGGAAGGTCTTTGCATTTGCAACCCCTTGTCCACCTGACCATCATCATTCAATTCCCAGTTATCCCCTATGCTCCTCCCCCTCTGCCAGTGGCTGTTTCCACCACGGTGTACCCCAGTGTGTGCTCTTTTGCATCGCCCTAAATCAGATTGTGAAGTAGCATGTTTGTGGATGCTCAGTCATGCTGTGCAATGTACATGTGGGTTTTGGTTTTTGGGAAGGTCTCTCAACTATATCGGCTCTGATTGGAGTCAGGGTAATTATATACTTATTTATTAGCAAGTAGTAAAGAGCAAATTTCACATGGAAAGCTTATTAAATGTTACATAACAAAGAGTCTATAACAGAAAATGAAACCAAGAATGTGCAGAATTCAGGACTAAAAGCCTTAAAACTAGGCATTATTTTCATACAAGCCACTCTTTCCTGCTTTGTGGTAAATACTGTACAGGACTGTGTTAAATGTGTGAGTTATCTGTGCCAGTGACAGCACTGCAAGATCCACACTGACATTGGCACTTCTATAGAGGTTAAATAAAGGTGGATGTTGTGTTATAATGATAATGCATTAAAGCAATCAAGAAATACATGCAACTTTTACCACCTGTCTAGAAGACTTTAACTATGCATGTATAAAAGTGATATTGAAAATCAACAATTAGCAACAAAAAAAGAAAGAAAATTCATGTATTCTTCATGACTATCACTTACCTGGGCTATTTATGTTGGTATGAAGCCGAGTCGCCAGCATTTGTAGCCCAGTTCAACTATTTAATTTTTTTTTTTCTTAACTGAGGTCTTAATAAAAGGTCCAGGAACCACTGGGACAAGAAAATTGCCACAAACTCTGAAAATCTGGGCACTAGCACAGCTGCCCTTCTAATTTCCTGTGCTTGTGCAAGCAGCAGGTTCCAGCAGCATCACACCACAAGCGCAGGTTTCAGGTTGTTGGGAGGCTCTTGAGGACAGATATGCTCCCAGCAGCATGTCCTGCTGGACATCCCTCCAGCTGAACCTCTGGCAGCATCTGGGCTTGGAGACACTTCATGTGAACTACTCACCTTCTCCAAAGAGCTCATCTCCACCCCCAAAAAGCTGGAGTCTCTGAGAAGCTTGGTAATTCCAAGGCCTTTCACCTTCAGTTTTCAGCGGGATCGTTTTTCATTAAAAGCTCCTACCTCCAAAGGACGTTGAAATAACAAAGCTACGTGCATGGATCATACAATACATAAGCAGGAGATGTGAGCACCCAGGTAAAAGTACTGGGCTGCACATGTTCAGAAAGGGGTCTATCAGTCTGGTCAGCCTGGGAACACTTGCAAAGCATGGATTTTAAATGGACAAAGCAACGTTAAATATAAGGAAACAAAAAAAACTTTCATGCTACTGTTACTGTCTTGTACCCCTCATATGATAAAGCATGAAAAAGACACCTGGGAAGGTGTAGAGTATATGTGATTTAAAATGCTGCAAAAGAAATCTTTTGCCCTCATTTCTGACATACCTGATTTGTCATTAACTGGGTCATTTTCAGCTAGGTGATGCCTGGTCTGCTGCAAATTGTCTTCCCTCCTCTGAGTGTGGGAAGTCAACACATTGTGCCAAGACTGGTTCAAAAGTTAATTGGAATATTTCAGTTAATTTGACTTTTGTAGCAGCATACGTTTGTGGGAGAGTTTTCTAATGATTAGTATGCAACTCTAGGCAAGTACAAAGCATTATGCCATGCACTGTATTAATGTACATAAAAAATCCAGCTTGCACTTAATGTATGATGAAATATATGTAATTACCTACTGCGTATATTAGCAGCTCATGTCAATAAATCATTCTACCTTAGTTGCCCTACGTCCTTACTTTCACTTATTTAATTTTGGGTTTAACAACATGTTTTTTAAATATAATTAACTAGTTTAAGATGCTGGAGAGGGAAAAAGCACCTCTTTTCCCATGCCTGCTGCCTCTCCCTGCCTGCTGTGGGATCCTGATGTGAGCACAGCCTGGGAGTGTGACTGTGCATCCCTGCTCCCGGGCTTGCTGCTGCCTCATCCCCAAACTGACCCCTGCAACACTCCACGGCCAGAAAGCTCCACTTCCATCGATTTCTGACTGGAATCTGTAAAGTACTTGTTTTTAATAAGGCTTTGATTTGGGGGATTATCTCCTCCTGCTACCTGATAATGTATTTGCTGGCTGCTTTGGAACTGTATCAGAGGCTGAGCTGACGGCTGTGAAACAGAAAGCAACAGCCTCGGGTGCTGATGGACACTGGGAATGGTGATGTTGGCACCAGGGATTTGAACACTCCCAGAAACTGGCACCCAAGCTTTGAGAAGAGGATCCTGCTTTGCAGCAGCAATCTGTGACTCTGTTGTACCAAGGTTTTAATGTATAACAGGGAATTCCAGAGAGGGCAGTACTGCCTGTCCCCAGGAGAAATGTATTGACAGAAAGAGAATAAGTGAGTCTATTTTCTGCCTGTCCTTTCTAAAAACTCAGCTTCTGTGACACTCACCTCTCTAGCACCCAAATGCCTATGCAATTTCTCCCTTCCCTTCTAATTGTTCAAAATCATAGCTGTCAAGGCTGTCCTTGCCCATAAATCTGTCTGTGCACCTCATCGCCTTCTTTCTTTCTTCTTATCTCTTCTAAAGACACCAAAATTCATATCCTTTGTAGCTGCCTGAAAACTCTGCAATGCCCTTACTGCTCTGCTGGGTTTCATCAGCTTCTCTTTCAGTCTCTCACACCATCCCTTTTCTAACATCTTCTGCTTGTCATAGCCCTGCCATATGTCACAGCAAAGCCCCTTGTTCAAGGTTCTTACCTTCTAAAAATTGTAGGATGCATTTTCCACTTCAGCCCCACTCATTTGTACAAAGAGAGAGGGGATTGGTGGTTATCCTTAAAGTGTGAGTCCCCAAGAACTGTCCTTGAGCACCAGCTGTTTATGAGGAATAACAGTAATAAGTGCCCAATTAGCTGACTTTGGGGACAATTCAATACACTTGGCTGCTATATACAATCAGGAGATGTATTTTAAACAGGTGACCAAAATAAACCCAAGAGAAGGAAATCAGTGTTGTGCTGTGGTTCTTTGATGATATTTAAGTCTATCACGCACAATGCTGCAAGGGGATGTTTAAAGAGCTGCTGGAAAAATGACATTTTAATTCACAAAGGGTGAATCAATGAGAGCACTTCCTAAAACACTTTCAAGTTTGTTCTCTGATATCTTTTGCCTAAGGAGATGGATATGGCAAAGCAAGGGTCCCTTCCCTGGAAACCATTCCCTTGCAAGGAAAGCACAGAATAATGAGCTATTGAACTCTGCTACAGGCAGCATAAGGAACTGGCAAAAGGACAGACAACTGGAGAATGCAAAATTTGAATCAGGAATTCAGATCAGAGTAACTGTTGCTTATTAATCTGGTAAGAGACCATATACCTTGTAGACCATTAGAGCATTGACAGGCCTTAACCAAAGAAATAAAAGGAACAAAGCCTAAGCAAATGAGCCCTTTGTGTCTTTAATGAACATAGTCAGTGAAAAACCCCCCACAACATTAATATGTCCAGTTACATGCACAGCAATGTGCTCTATGCAAATATCACTCCTGGAAAGGCCAGAGCAAAGCCTGGGCACATGCTTTCATTGCATCAGTAATTACTGGGACATTTAGGAGGATGGCCCTGTACCAGCCCAACCAGGGAAGGCTGCATTTGAAAGGATGGCCAGGCCAAATTATATTAGAGGAGTATACTCCTGGTGGAAATTACATTAGTGGCTACTTGCCTCCCTCTGTCCCAGACAAAATCTTGGCACTTAAAAGGCAATGAGTTATAGCCCTGGCCTTTTACAGCTTTTAATTCACTCTGACAGTTTCCCCAAGCATCTGAGGGAGGGTCCAGTTTGGATGCATAATCTTCTCCAGTGACAGAGAAGAGGGTTTAAACAGACATATTTTGCTGCAGCCTTCCCACACACTACTGAGCAAGTAGCCCTCTTGCATGGAGTGCTGCTCAGGATTTTTTTTGGAAAGGAGTGGGAGGGAGAATGATGGAGCTGAACCCCTCAAAGCCACTGACGGCAAAGCCAAGGGTTGCAGCAGGGCATTGCATGGAGCAGGAGCCACTCCGGCTGGGTGGGATCTCCTGCAGGACACAGGGAAGGACACAACATTCCCATAGCTGTTCTGCAGCTGCAAATGGGAGTCTGCCTGGCTGGTCTGTGAAAACACAAACACAGAGGTTCGACAGAGCAGGAATCTGAGTTAATGGCACAATAAATCAACCAGGAGGAAGAGAAGGTAACATGAGCCTACTCACACAGCAGCATGTTTAGTATATTTAGAAACTTGGCGACTGATGACCCTCTCTTAGCTGGTCTAAAGTGTCACCATTCAATGAGTGAATAAACTGACATCAGCATTAAATTTAAGACCATGGCAAGGTGTCTTTGACCCTTGTGCCAGGTGTGGAGGAAGCTTTCAGAATTCACCTTGAAGAGCAGTCAGAGCCCTGTCAGGGTCTGTAGCATCCTCTGTAGGGTAAACAGGGGAGGGGGTGTTGGTGGTTATTTGTCACCCTCCAGGGAGGAAGAGACACCCACTGGAATCCCCCACTGAACCACTATGAGTGCTGACTTACACCGTGGAAATGCAGGCATGTAACACTTACTTTCCTTTGCCCTCCTAACCAGAACACCCTCAATTTGATGGAGCAAGGAGAGAACTGCTCGAGAACCCCATGTGCTCCCCGAACCCTTTGTGGGATCCCAGAAACTCTTTAGTGACTAATTTTGTTTGGAAGAGAAGAGCTACCATTGCTCCCTGCCTTGTTTATTTCAATTAACCACATACCCCCATAAAACTCATCATGCCTGCGTTGGAAGAGGCTGTGCTGAGCCAGTCATTTGGGGCAGGGTGTTTGGTGCTTCCCATGCCTTCCTCTCAGAGGTTATTTGATGGACAAATGGGGATACAGAGGAGCCTGGCAACCCTGATGCTTTACAGCAATGTAAATTCTTTTTACACATTTCTGCTGGGTTTGACATTTTACCTGCCTGGCACTACTGCTCTGAGGACAGGATGTGCCAAGAGAGAGAACATTGAGGACTGCTCAGGTTTTGAGTTGTTAGCAGATTTAAAGGGGAGGATGAAAGGTGAGAAACAGTTCAGGCAACTGAACTGTACAGAACTGGCTGGTTGAAAAGTGTATATATGGGCCATGATCCACAGGGGGACTGGTGTGAAATACAAAAAATGCTTTAAAATTTTAAACTTTGATGCCCCAGTACATTCAGATAAACCATCATAAACCACGCAGTGGCTACTGTTTTGCTGTCATTTGAGCAGCGGTTGGTTGTCAAACCCAGCAGCAGCCCCAAAGCAGAAGCCTGGAACCAGTGAAGAAAAGCTGGCAATCTCACTGGTCTTAGGGGGTGCAGTGAAGGACAGAGAGGCTTGCTCTGTGCCAGGACTTTTTGAGAAAGACAATATCTGGTGTGAAAAGCTACAGGATTACTGCTTCTAAATAAAGCTCTGAGAGCTGTACCTGTTGCTGCCTGCGTCAGCAAGTTCTGCCCTATGCTGCCTGAGACTGAGCTGTTATGGTGACTTAAAGATGTCAAACATTTGTCCTCTGCTCCACACTATCACATTATCTGATGAGCAATTATGTCCCGTAGGTTTGTCAGGGAGTAACCACGGGGCAGGGATGATTAAACTGCAGATGGGCCTATGGAATAAGTAGCTTGACATCAGGGAGTTTGTACTGAGTATTGGCCAGGAAGAAGCGAGCCCTAAGGACGTGCAAACAATGTGTTTATTCCTCCTGCATTCAGCAGTCAAGTATCTGTCATGCCATTTGCAAGGGGAATGCCCTGCTCTCTCTACCAGTAGTGCCGCTGTATTTTGCAGCCCTGAGGATGGCGGGGCTCCAGCTGCATGGTGAAGAGAGCTAAATCTTCCTGACAAAGCTCCCTAGAAAACCATGGAGGGGTTTCTGCAGCACTGTGGGAGTGATGCCGGGTGGCTCCGATTTCTCTCTTTGCTTGCAACACTCACATCCACATTTCCGGGCAGGGTGGTCTGCTTGGTGAGACATCTGTATGTGAAAGCTGGTGACCTCATTTCTGTTGTAACCACGGCAGATGAATAACATCGGGATTTGGGAGTGGAAGGAGTTTCCCTCCACACCCTCAGCACCTGTGGCTCAAAACACACCCATTAACTATAATTTACCAGTGTGGTTATATATGTCTTATATTTATTCAGGGATATAAATGGAGCTTTCCAGACTCTCCCTTGGTTCCATCAAACTTTGAAGCCTGTAAGAAACTTCTTTAAGGTATGACTCTCTCAGAAGATTATTTTTTTGTCTCTGTTTTAACAAAAAGGTGATAACAAATTGGTGTTTTTGAAAAGTTCAATTGGTGTAGGAATATCCTGGTTTTATCTGTTAGGCATCTCCATCATTAGAGCAGAAAGCAGAACTCCATTTAACATGGTCAGTAGACAAAATAAATATGAATGTGGACAGATAAATCCTCTTCCTGCATAGATAACAGCTATATACTCACGGGCTGAGAACACTGCCTGATGATACAGGGTTAAGAAAATGTAAATTAATATTTAATTACTTTATCCAAAGCGGAAGAGCTTGGACGGGAGGGAATCCTATTTCAGGAGTGTAGTCTGCATATAGGATCTCTCCATACGAGACTTACATAAGTAAACGAAGTGCTGTATGAAGAAACTTCTGGGCTGGCTGACAAGAAGCATGTCTACGTGCTTTGAAATAGTCCAGGGTTTTCCCCACGTTCTGCCCAGGGGCTGGTTTGAGCCCCAGGGGAAAGCAGCCTGCTCAAGGTGACTGGTGAAGTGTGAGTGACTAGGGATAATTAACAGTGACTATTTATACACTGATGGTGAACTGTAGATGGAAGGTGAGAGAAAAGACTCGTGGGGAAGGAGAGGGAATTTAGTAAGCTGGACTGAAAAAAATAAATAGTGAAATATCCTGGCATGGTCTACTAAGTGACTGGAACATTCAGTACATCCTGACAAGGAGAGGAGCATGTGCAAGAAGGTTCCTGTGCCTGGCTGGCACACCTGCTGAGGCAGAACTGTCAGTGCCTCACACCATGGCCAGAGCACAGAAGGAAGCTGTGTGGGAGAGCAGTGGTCTTGCTCTTGATGAGGGGGTTTTTGGCAAGAAAGCCCCTCCTAGCTGCCCCAGGGCTCAGAGGGTGCAGGTTTTAGACTCTCACAGCACCCTGCTGCACCCAGCCGTGTCCTGCTCATGGGGCAGAGCTGTTTGGTTGGTTTGGGAAAGCTGGCTGCTGCTCCCTTTTGTTCTACATGGAGAGCTGTGCTCAGCCAGTACCTGAGGCCACAGATCCCATGTCACATGTGGGAGAGTGAGGCAGGTGAGGGGTGGCAGCAGAGCAGAGGCTGCTCTGCTCAGTTCCTCCTGCTTGCAGGAAGAGGTTGGGTACCAGCTGCTAAGCAAGAAAGCGAGTGGAAAACTCTGACCTATAGGAAACTATGTGAGGCACGTCTGGTCTCTGAAGACTACAGACGAGCTGGCGATACCAACACTGGAAACAGATGCTAAACTGATTGGAAATTATTTTTTGGCAGAAAGCCATAGCTGGAGCAGGAGCCCTGGTATAAACAAATTGATGCAAAATGCATTTTGAAGTCTCTGATCTGTTTAATTTTGGGACAACAGTGAGCTGTTCTCTCTTTGGCATTTGCACAGGCCACACACCAATGCATCTAGCTGAAAGCAGGAGGTGCAGGCAGAGAAAGCCAAATGCTGTTGGTTGGTACCAGCACCCACAAGCAGCATCTTAGTGAAGCTCCATCTTAGGGGAAGCAGCATCTTAGTGAAGCTCCTTGGCTGACAGCTCTGGAAGGACATGAGTATCACCGATTTCAGCTCCTCCTGTTGCAGGCAGAACTCATGCTGACAGCTCCCTAGAGTTGTAGGTAAACAATGAAAGACCTTGGAGAAATTTTACCAGACCTTGCAAGCCGGGACACCAGCGAAGAAATACAGGCTGGTAAAAGTTGAAGGCTAGGGGAATGCCAGAACACAATAAAAGCTGGAAAAGCCTTTTTCCCTAATCCCCAAAGCTGGGGGTTGAGCCTGTAGTGCCATCAGTGCAGCTTCTCTGAGAACCATCCTCTCACAGGGGCAGGGAAGGGAAGCTGGAAGCTTTCTAAGGCTGTTTTGTTTGTTTGTTTTTTCTGGCAACACACAAGAAACAAATCTAAAACCTGTGTTAGACACAGGAGGAGTGGAATAAATAATCTGCTCATTAAGAAATATGTTTGGGTCAATGTATTGAAATATTAGGAAAAAAACACATGGTGACATCTTCGACAAAAGCATTCAAACGGACAGACACTTAGCTTGGTTGCACCAATGTTTGGAAATGTCTGGTGTAGTGCAGCATCTCCTGCAATTCCTCTTCTCAGTCCTTATACTTGATTCTTACTCTACCAGTTCTCAAATGATAAAACTTTTCTTCCCACAGCTAAAATTCAAGGAACAACTTTGCATAAACATATTAAACTGATGTTTAAAACCCGTACTCCAGGTTTTGCTGTAGTGTGAGTTATGGTCCCATATTGTGCATTTCAATAGCTTTTTATTTCCCAGAGGTCAGCAAAACTGCATGTCCGCCCCATGCTGCCTGCAGAGTAGGCAGGGGTTCCAGCTGGGTTAAAAGGAAATCAGCCCACTGAAGGTTGCACTCTGCTTCATTGCACTGGTCATGGCTTTGGACCTGTGAGGTTGCACTATCTTTCCCTCTTAAAATCAGAAATCATAGTTTTTATCCAAACCGATGAACCCTATGGAAAAAGAATATTTAAGGATATTTTGTTTATTACAGAATTTAATGTGTCCTCTTTGACCTTCCCCTTTCAACAGCAGCAACTGTGTTGTTCCTACAAACCCTACATGCTCAGCACACCAATTTCTTATTTTGAACCATCAATCTAGATTCCTGCAGGGACAGGAATTTAGCAGCCAGTATCACATCCCCTGACCTTTACTAACAAATATGGCAAACTGTCAAAGCTGGGGCTCTTTCTGCAGTTCATCTGGCATCTTGTAATGGCAACAGATTTGCTTTTCTAATCAGCTGAAGTTGCAGTGAGGTGACACTTGCCTGGGAGGTATCTTTTTGTGCACGGGATTTCTACCAGAACATGTCTGTGCAGTGCTGCTGGTCTGTGTTTGGCTGGTCAGGAGAACGAGATAGTTTGCAGAGGGGACTGAGGACTCATGCTCAGTCCTTGCTGAAGCAAATACAACTCCTGGCCTTTGCAAGGATGATGCTCTGGGGCCAACTGCAATTAGAAGGGTTCAGAATCTCCTGTGTCCCATGGGAGGAGGCAGGTCTGGCTGAGCAGTGCTGCTGCAATGGTGTATGTGCACACCATCCCACCCCTGCCACAGGGCTGGTTAGGCACAGGCAAGGGCTCTTCTGCAGCTGAGAAAATGCTTCTGCCGTGGCTCAGCTCTCTACCTGGTTGTTGCCACTGTACAGAGGGACTTACCCTTGCTAGAGAGACACGACTGGGTATCACAGCTCTGCTGTCTTCATACGGAGAAACAAAAGGGAAAGGGAAGGGGTATATTCCACGCACATTAAGGAGCATCAGTGACTATCCACATCTCGAGATGACCACACAGGAGTTCCTGAAGTCTTTGAATTATCTACGGAAGAGATTCAAGACCAAGGACAAATAATACATGTAATTTGAAAATACAAATTCCTCTCACACTGCCTGGATAGGTTTTGTAACTACAACCTTTGCAAATTTACACTGGCCAAGGACCCACAAACCATGTGCCAGACACAGCTTTTATTCTCGCAGTCTAAACAGGCTTCACGTGTGTTAACATTCTTCATACAAAGATACATACGGGCAGTTTCTGTCAACCAGAAACATACTGGTTTCTACTGTTCACACAGTACCCATAACAAATGGAGTCCTGAAGAGCACTTTAGGCCCCATATTGTAATAAAAGAAACAAAATCCATGCAAGGAGAAAACGAGATTTAAAAACATGCTTATTTAAAATAAGTTTATTATAATGAAATAATATAAAAGTCTGTCAAAGTCTTAACAATGCTCCAGAAGAAGAGACAGACACTGTATGATTTGAGAAATGCAAACTGGAAACTTCAGAGTATTTCAGACTGAACTGACAGCACAATTTGTGCAAAGCTTACACTGAGAGAGGTGATTTGGCGGGCATGAACAAGCCCTTAGAATTCAGTAAATTTAAAGTGTGAGGCAACATACCTTCTCTTTGTCTTTAAGTGTATTTCAATATGTATATATTTTAGTATGCAAAGTAAGGCTTACATTAAGCTTAGCTTGACATTGATAAAAATGTATGCCCAAAACTGGCTTGAAAAAAAGAAAATAGGAAAGGAAACCATAAAAGCAAGCTGCCTTGGTTTTCAGTTTAATTACTGTATTGTGGAATGCAATTTACTCATTTAGTTTCAAGTAGACATAAATCTCAAACTTTCAACATTCCTTTAAATAAAGGAATCAATAACTTTTGGACCCCTTGAATGCTGAAATGCAAAAGAAAGTTGACATACTTAGTGTTAAGCAGAAATAAGGAAATGAAAACAAGGAAGTTTCATATTTAAAAAATCCAGCTTTAGCACATCTGAAGTATGTGGGGGAGAAATCTTAACCAAGAAAAGGATATTAAAAACGATGATCTAAGACTGCATTTTGAAGAACTGCATGCCAGTGGGATGGTGCACGCGTGTGTAAGTGAAGCATATGCCTATGTCAAAACTTCAAAGCAAGTGCTTAAATCCTTGTGTCAACTGTGAGCAGGATTAGCTATGGCCTGGGTTTGCTCAGAGCCAGTGAGTGCACTATGACACCCCTCCTGCACAAGGGAGGTTTTATATTGCTTGCCTGCACAAGGGAGGTTTTATATTGCTTGGAGCAAGCAGAAGTTTACAGGGTTTGTTTACCAGGGGGCTACAGAAGGTAGCAATGAGGCATGAATTCAGTTATTTCCACACTGATTTTTTTGGTTTTGTTATCTGTGCTATGCAGGCAAGAGAAGAAAAATAAGTAAACTAAAACAATAAAATAAAACATCAAAACATAAAAACCTTGTGCTTTCATTCCTATGAGGCAGAACACCCAAGTCTGAAATGCCCGAATTTACATAGCCTGCCAAAGAACTAATTTCTGAATATCAAGTTTATATTTGCATGCCTTACAAAACATCTTGCTTTTCTCTGACAGCAACAGCTTTGATAGCAAAGCAGATGTCAATGGATAGAAAGGAAGAACAAGGCAGGGAAAAAGGTCAAACAGCCAGGTAGGAACATGCTAATGATCTTCCCTGGTGTCTGAAAGGCAATTTAAGCTTCCCTAAAGGTTTTCACAAAAGCTAAAGTGACAATGAAAAGAAAAGGTTAGAAGGCCCAGCATATGGACATACACAAAACTTCTTTTCTATCATGGCCCACACTCCTTTTGCCAAAGCAGGCTGCAAACACGTGGGGCAGATTTTGGGCATCTTTCTTACAAGTCCAACTAACCAAGCAACACTTTTCAAACCAGCAAAGATTTTAAAAGCAAACAGCTGTAACTTAAATCCTGATGATGCTTTACAAATAGATTGCAAGTGAAGGTACATGGCCTTTAACTTTAAATGCATCTGTTAAAGGGAGATCCACTGCACAACTATGTCAAGTCAATTTCACTGACTCATTATGTTTTACACTAAAGCACTTGAGTATGCAGTTCATATTCTACAACTGTAATGTCAAAGAACTTCAATATGGAACTGAGTATGGTGTCTTTAAATAGCAGAGAGGGATCCAGAATACATCTTGTTAAAAAAAACCAAAAACAAAGAACAAAAACCCACAGAATAAATAAAATAAATAAAAGTGTCTGATTGCTAAGCAGAATGCGACTGAAACTAAGAGCTCTGCTCTAATGCCAATGACATTATATAACAAAGATGTGCTCATGATCTCTATTCAAATATGCTGACTGCAATTATTCAGTACTAGATAGCACTTCTATCAGATTGCTTTGGGATTTACCATGTCTCAGCAACGATGCACACTGCTTTTCTCATATGCTGTATCAGAGTTCTACGCTCAGCTATACTAACTTGACAAAAAGCAGCCTTAGACCCCCCTAGGGTAAGGCTGTGATAACTCTTATTTCACCTTGGGTAAGTAAAATCCCTGAGAATATGCAACTGCTAGACATTGAAGGAAACAGCCAAAAGCATTTCTAAAGGAAAGGGATGCAAAACTTCAGATCAGCACAACTTAAGAAACCAAAGCAGTTCACATAAGTACACAGAACCAGAGCAATGTTATCTGAGAGTCATGTGGATCTCCATCAGTGTGCAGGTCAGTTGTTCACAAATGTCAGCCATTAAAAAAAAACACAACAAAGAAAACAACCCTAAGTAATCAACAAACTAAACAAATGAAACAGAAAACACTGACCTTCTCTCCAATTCTAAATTTGAAGGCCAAAAATTAGTTGCCTGTTCTCTACAGTTATTCTAATGAAATGCCATCCTCTCTGCATGCCAAACTGACACCACAGAAAAAGGTAGTGAGTTGTCTACCAGTGCATTTGCTTCCACTTGGTCATCTAGACTACTACATCCTAAGAGGTGTAACTTAGAGTTCAGCTCTGCAACATGCTGCATGGGTTTCTTTCTCAGTGGCGGTTTGACTGCAAAGATAGCATTCAGAAGTCTTAGAAGTGCTCAACGCCCTGCAAAAGCAGTGCATGGTGAAGTGCAAGTTTTGAAGGCAAGGAGACCTTGCTCAATTCCTTCTCTGCAAGGCCCTGTTTAACAACAAGCACAGAGGGGTCTCCTGAAGCCACAGTCTCCTAAAAATGTTCTCAAGCACCAATTCCAGAGTTCAGAAAAAAAAACAACTTTACACAGAAGAGCAAGATGAGAAAGCCTGCTCTGAGGCAGGATGCCATGCTGATTAGAGAGTATGTAATGTGGAATGCTCTCCCTGCTTGTTGGATGACAGAAGAATGGTAGAAGTTAGTAACTGGAGCTAGTGGCCCAATTAAGTTGTTCTCTGCCTACAAAATAAAGCCTCCTGACTTTTTGAAACAAATTTTGCTTCTGATGCACATCCAACAAACTAGTGGTTCTCCTGCTAGTTAAAAAACAAACCAAAACAGAAACTCCAAAAATACCTCCAAATACTTTGAGCTGAATATGCTTTCCTACTACTACTGAAAAAACTTAAGAGCAAAAAATAATTCAATTTTTTTCATGATCTGACAGTTAATTTCTAGAGGAGAGGTCTTTCCTGATCTTCCTGTAACCTAGCTGATATTTTGTGGGAATGTGATCTCCATTATCTTTCCAAATCATTCAGCTGTACAGTGAAGCTGTACAGTGCTAACTGCTACACTGAAGTTTCCCACAGAACAGCTGAAAACCCTGAGGGAACCATACAGGGTGGAAAGATCGTTGTTCTCCTACAGGGGTGGTTTCTTTGGATTCATGCTTAGAAGCAGCAAACAACTGAATCCCAAAGGCTCTCAGCTTCACTTTTAGCACTGTGAGTAATGAAGTAATTAAATAGAGCTTTGGTCAAAAGTTTTGACTTTGTACTCACATATATACTACTTAACTGAAGAAAACCCTCAGAACCAAAACCTGATTCTTTCTGATCCCTCTTGAGTACCTAGGAACTACTAGGTAAAAGTCAGAGAAGATGACAGAGCAAGAAACCACACTAAACCCAAAGTCTCTTGAGAATCTGGAGAGGTCCCAACTGACTGGAAGCTGGCAAGCATTGTCCTGATTTTTGAGGAGGGGAAGAAGGACCCTGGAAATTACAGGCCTGTCAGTCTCACTTCAGTGCCAGGTAAAATCATGGACAGGATTATTCTGGGAGGTATTGAAAAACACTTAAAAGACAATGCAGTCATTGGTCATAGTCAGGACAGCTCCATGAGAGGGAAGTCCTGCTTGTCAAAACTGACTTCATTCCATGACAGGGTAACCCACTTAGTTGATCTAGGAAAGCCAGCGGATGTAATCCTTTGGACTCCAGCAAAGCTTTCAACAGTCTCTCACAGTATCCTTATGGACAAGATGTCCAGCACACAGCTCAAAAACCATGTTCCATGATCAGTGAGCAACTGGCTCATGGGCTGGGCACAAAGGGTTATAGTGACTCATCAGGCTGGTGTCCTGTCACTAGCGGAGTTCCACATGGCTCCATCCTTGGCCCTGTGCTTTTCAACATCATAAATGACTTGGACACAGGACTGGAAGGGATGCTAAGTAAGTTTACCAGAAACACCAAACTGGGAGGAGCTAAACTGGCATTCCCTTCAGGGCAGGGAGGCCCTGCAGAGAGACCCTGACAAATTAGAGATGGGCAATCACCAAATGTATCAAGTTTAGGAAGTGCAAGTGCCAGATTCTGCACCAGGAATAGGACAGTCCAGATTGTGTGCATAGACAGGAATGAGATGCTAGAGAGCAGCACTGCAGAGAGCTCACAGGGTCCTGGTTGATGGCAAGTTGAATGCGAAACAGCAGTGCCCTGGCAGCCAGGAGGGCCAACCCTGCCCTGGGGAGCATCTGGCACAGCATCACCAGCCAGGCAAGGGAGGGATTGTCCTGCTCTGCTCTGAGCTGGGGCAGCCTCACCTTGAGTGCTGGGGGCAGTTTTGGGGGCCACAACATAAAAAAGACATTAAACTATTAGAGAGCGTCCAAAGGAGGGCCATGAGGATGGTGAAGTGTCAGGAGGGGAAGCCTTATGAGAAGGTCACTTGGCCTGTTCCGCCTGGAGAAGAGGAGACTGCGAGGAGACCTCATTGTGGTCTTCAACATCCTCACAAGGGAAAGAAGGGGAACAGACACTGATCTTTTAACTTCTGTGACCAGTGACAGGACTCAAGGAAATTACATGAAGCTGAGTCAGGGGAGGTTTAGGTTGGATTTTGTGTTAGGTTGGAAACAGGTAAAAGTTTTTCACCCAGAGAGTGAGTGGAACAGACTCCCCAGGGAAAGGGTCACAGAACCAAGTCCATCTGAGTTCAAGTAGCTTTTGGACAATGCTCTCAGGCACATGGTGGGATTTGTGGGGTGTCCTGTGCAAGGCCAGGAGTTGGGCTTGATCATCCTGATCCCTTGGGTCTCTTCCAACACAGCATATTCTATGACTCTAATAATGTCTAATTATCTATCTTTATACAGTAAATTTGATATTGGCCTTTTCTTCAAGTATCACATGCTTTTCTTAAAGCTCACAATGCTAGGCTCTTTAGAAAGGATCAAGTATTCAGTGTGCAGAGGCTCCTGTCACAGAGCAATGCAGGGCAGCAGGTCTGCAGTACATTCATTTTACTAACAACACTGGTTTTAGCCTAGCAAAAGCCAGCACCTATTTCTGTGAGTATGGCAACACTGCCTTCTGTATTTATGAAAACGTACTAAGTCCCTCACTAGCACAGTCTTCACCCTTCCTGCACGAGTTAAACTCAACTCTTTGTACAAAGCCATCTGAAGCCCTAGGTCAACACAGTGAGACCTGCTTATGCCTTGAATTGGAGTCAGTAATTCACAGACAGCCTTCTGGTTGGTCATCAACACAACTTGAAATTTTGTTCCTAATCATATCACTAGCTAAAAGGACTTCTTCATTATTTTTAATAGCAGCAATGCTAAGGAACACGTTTTTATGTGTATCAGCAAAATGGGAAAAAGGGGAAATCTTTCTTAATTTTTAGTCACTTCTAAATAATTTCAAAATTCAAGATTTGTAATTGGTCCCATGTTTAATAGCTCCATTACAAATTTTAGCTTCCTCTATACTTTACTCATTTCATATCGTTTCATGAAGTTTCTGTCCATAGTGACAGTCTAGGAAGGATTTTAATGATACCT
Organism: Toxostoma redivivum; assembly: GCA_013397375.1. Classification (NCBI taxonomy): domain Eukaryota; kingdom Metazoa; phylum Chordata; class Aves; order Passeriformes; family Mimidae; genus Toxostoma; species Toxostoma redivivum. The sequence goes on from VXBI01011983.1 coordinate 643,767, forward strand.
GCTAGCTATATTCAACTTAAAAAGCAAGTATTACAGCTTTGCATGAATTTGCTTCAAGAAACCCCTAAAACAGAAAAACCCTCCTTAGCCTTAATAAGCCAGGATGATGGATGGTCTTCAAATGCTTGTGTAAAGTACTGTTGAAATGAGCTGGGCTGAGTCTCTGTCAGCAAATCTGTGGTCCACTAGCAGGAGCTGGCAGGGAAGCCACAGCACGTACTAGAAGCTGGTCAGGGAACACAACATCCTGTTTCAAAGGCTAGACCTCGGGGCCACTTAGACCACCAGCTACATACACCTGTGGTGAAGATCTGTGTAATACTTGGATTAAAATGTTTGCTTAATTTAATAAATATTTATGACATGCAAATATATTATTTGCATGAAAGAGCTTCAACCCAAATTGGGAGACAAACTCGCCACATTATGAGCTGGTGTTTGGCTGTCCTTTATCTGCTAACAATAACTCTCACTATTCTCCTACACCACGGCAGGGAGTGGGCACAGGGAATGGGAGAGTCAGAGGCAGCAGCACCTGCCTGGGTGCCAAGCTGGTGACCCAACAGCTCTGCTGCATGAGCAGGTCTCTCCTCAGGTACAGCAGCAAAGGCCAAATTCTGCTCTGTTACTTTTATGAGGTGAAGAGAAGAGGAGATGCAGAAGAGAAACAGTCAAAAACATTCATCACGGACATAGTTATGATCCAAAGAGAGACAGTACCTCTGCATTTAAACGCAACACAAGCAATGAAAAGATAAAAATCACACATACCCTTCCCCCAAAACACTCAACACCCATCCCACCTGGAAAGATACAATGAACAGAAATGATGTCCCAAAACCAAAAGGAAGAAATCTTTGTTAACAGACACAGTCCCTGAATTTTTAAGATATGGTCTTGCTGTAGTCATACCACCTCATCTGACTCCAAACCATGTACTTCATAGAGAGTGTCCAAGATATTTAGCTGCTTTTCCATGGCTGGTAAGTAAATGTTGAGGTCCCTCTGCATTCCTTTGTAAAATGTTTCTTCCTGAGGATCGCACTCATCTACAGACAGAGCTGCCACAAAATCTTCATACGTTGGAGCTGCCCTTAAAGCTAACTGGGAGAAGAAACAAAGCTTTTAGATTTGCAACACAGAATGGGAAAAGAAATACAACTAAAGCAATGAAAAACTTCTAAGACTTCCCTCTTTGCACTTAGATGGCATAGCTTCAATTTAATCATGTGTACATGCATATACTGAGAATTTAAACTAGAAGGGAGACTAACTTTTAAAAATATTAATTTTTTATTATTTTTGTGCAGATCCCCAGTTTAAGATATCTTCAGAGATGCCTGAATTTTAGAAAGTGTCTGTGTATCATATTTTGTATAAATAAATTGAGCACATCAGAAATTAATCAAATACAAACCCCAAATAAAGTATAGTTTGTTAGGAAGTTCCCAACTCAGTGTTACACACCATCACCAAATTCTCAACATGCTCTCTAGAAAGCTCTCTCCAACGGTTCTGCTTCTCTCAGTCAAAGTCATGATGATTGCCTGGATGAGGTTTTCCTCTTTCCTTTCGTAATTTCAGTGAATTTTTCAGTGACAGACACAAGGGGGAGCTGCCAGACTGGACAAAAAATTTCCTCTAGCCAATATATTCTGCTTCAACTCCTTACACACATTGTGCTAACCCTGGTCTGAATGCTCTCATATTCAATCTTCAAAAAAGCAACCTCAAATCCTCTTTACTTCATTTAATAGCTCTGTAAGACTGTGCTCAAAAGCACATAATTAAAAAACAATGCAAGCAAGTGCTTGCTTGTACACTGTCTGTTTCATCTCTAGAAAGCAGGCTCCACCCTGGAAGTCCAGTACTAAACATCATGAAAACCACAATCCTCACTTTGAAAATAAGGTCTGGCAAAGGAATCTATTCATTTTAATACTCAGAATTTTAACACACTTTATTAATTACACACAGCATAGGATCACATGAACAAGACCCCCAGCTCTATCAGCAGCCAAGATAAATACTTACTGCAAAGACCCCGCGGACAACCCAACCATGGTGCTGCCGTAATGTCTTTCCATAAGCATTGTCTTAAAGGGAAAAAAATAAACCAAGAGATAGATGTATGGCAGTTTTAAGTTTGCATCACAAAGAGAACTCAGAGCTCAGAAATGACTATTCAAGGGTATATTCTTGCCACTCAATGTAAATAATGGTTGTTTCTAAGTACCGAAGTTATGACTAAAAGGAGATGACAGATTTGGGAGTTCCGTACTGCGGTCTCAGCTCCACTGTCAAATCTCCTTCAACACATCCACAGCAAGTAAGTGTTGTAACAGACAGGAAGGCTAATGTAAAGTCTAAGAAAATACTGTATGGAGTGAAACTCCAACAGTAAACCAAAGCTGCAGTGGTGGTACAGATACAGAAGAGCTCTTCAGGGGAAGAAGGGAATGAAAAAGTAGAAAAAAGCAGCAGCATGACTCTGCTGCAGATGCAGAACAATTCAGGGAGTAGTTCAGTGCTGAAGCCTTCAGACTCAGAAGGTCAAATAAGTGCCAAAACACTTCCCATGGTGTCTAACACCCATATCCAGTAGTAATGTATTTACAGCTCACTTCCAAGAGCTGCCACATACTTCAGTGTAGTAGTTCTTTCTACTAATTCTAAAAGGCAACTGCTTTGCTGTGTAGAAGACGACAAAATAAAAAGCTGTAAAAAAAGCTGCTTCAAAGTTGGTTTGAAGGATTATTACAACATTATATTGCAGGCATATAGAGAGGGTCTTGCCCAGGAGTAACCAAGTCAGTCTAAGGGGGCTTTGTATTTTGTTTTGTACTTGCTGTGGCCAGTAGCCTGACAAAGAAAGTGTCAGAAATTGTGTACTTGAAAAAATCCTTCTTTGTTACAACCTCCCTTCTAATTGATGCAGGCAATTCACAGCCATGTTGGCAGAGAGGTGATTTCAAAGAATGATGGCCAATCACACAAGGAATTAGAAAACTAACAAAACAGCTATTATACATTTGGGAACACATTTGGGAATGCTCCCATTGCACACCAGTACAGAAATTTGAATGAGTCAAAGCACTTGTTTCCCTAAGATATAACTGTCTCCTCTGCCAAAAGTATGCCAATTAAAGGAATCTTTATTAGCTAATGAATCAACATTTACCAGTTATCTAGGAACCCATCTCTAGGCAGTCATTTTAAAAAACTGCAGTTTTCAAAAATGTTATGTCTTAGAGATCACTTGCCTCATCAGTCACTGAGGAAAAGAAGACACAGGTTCTAAACAAGGAGGAAAGTAGCCAAGTATGTAAATTTAGAAACACATGAAGAATGAAGTAATTGGCACTTACTCAGAGCTGTTTGGATATTCTTTTCCCCATTCTTCACTTCTGTCAAAAACCCTTTCAAGAACTTTAAACCTCTGCCAGGATGAACCCATGAAAAAAAGAAACCATGTTTATAAGAAAGTAACCCAAAGTATAACAAAACCCCCAAAGTTGCAATACAACTCCAAAGTGCAATAAAACTCAGAATAAAGGAGCCAATTTCAATCTGAACAAAATTGCAGCCACCTCCTCCAGCCTCTCTTCCAGTCCAAGGGAAAAACACTCTGCTAAACATTTCTGCTGTAGCTTGAAATCATCTGCCTGATGCCCTAGCCAAGTAGGATCAGTCAGTCATTCACTGCAACTTCACTTTTAGGGGAAAAAAGTCTGCCTGCAATGGTTTTTTCAGGCCTTTTAGTGAAGTTGCAGTGATACAACCACAGACAGCAGATTAATCTTGAAGCTGGCCAGTCTGGATTGATGGAGCCTGTGGGAAGCAACCAGTCTGCTCCACGTACACAAGCCTGCACTGGTGAAAAGCTCCTCACTGCACCAGCAGTTCACAGTGAAGGCAGATACAAAGCCATTACCTTTTCAGCCACAGGAGAGCCTCCGTAGCAGAGTTTCTAACTTGTGCTACGCCTTCATGCACTTCATGGAGCACAATCTTCTGAAGGGTATCAAACTCTTCTTTGTTGGTTATAAATTTCTGGTTTATTTTCTGGAAAGAATATAATAGGCACAGCTTTAGGCCTTTTAAGACCCAACATGGGCCTATAAATACCATCCATTTACCATGACTGCTCCCTGCTAAAAGATACTACAGATTCCCAAGGATGTCACACACCTTCCACGGCATGGCTGCTCTGACACTCTAGGCATGCCATCCTAGGGCACACCCCAGACACATCTGGCTAACACAACCAAAATAGAGTATCTCAATTAAAAATTTACATTTCTGTCCAACAAAATGCTTGGGGTTCCCATGACACCCTCCCCACTGGAGGAAAGGAGTTAATTCAAACTGCTCTTCAAGCAAAGTCCCATCAATTACAAGCAAAATTTACCTTCTGACCACTGCAAACTCTCAATATTACACTTAGCAGTGCTCAGCATGCCAATGTTTTCAATTTATTCCCAAGTTTCTACATACAACTCCTCACACAAACAAAAGAGACAATATATAAGGGGCAGACAAACAGATTTTTCTTCTACATTAGAGGCATAGCTGTCTATCACTTGAAAAATAAATATTTTATGGTTTAGGTTTTTAAATAGCATTCTTTTCTCTTGCTGTTTTCAGTCTTCCAGTGGCTAGCTTCTGTAAGCTAAGCAACAAAACAAATCTGATTGTATACAGTATTCCTTAGCATACACCCAGAAGATGTTTTGTTTTTATTATTTTTATTTCTTGAAAGAAAATGCTACGGAAAGTCGTGCTGTGAACACATTTTATCTCATAACCAGTATTTCAAAGGTTCTTAAAGGTTCTTCAGAAGGTACCTGAAGCTAGAAGAACTTCCAGAACAAGAACCAAGTCTGCAAGTTCTGCCCCAAACTCAGTCTGCTGAGAAACTGCTTCTTAAAGCATTAACTTCCTCCTACTTGATTGAGCAAAGGGGTTTTTCCCCCACCCCCTACATTTGTTTTACAGGTTAAAGTCAATATTGCTAACATCACATCATAACCTACAACCTATGCAGCTCAGAATCAAAGTCATATTCACTAGGTGTAACAGATGTTTTACTTGGCAGTCAATCAAGTATTTTTAAGTTTGCACACAACTGGATTTATTAAACACAGCATGTACTGTCAGAACAGAATTAGAGGCATTTCAGTGCTTTAATCTGACAGATGGTAACATTATCAAATATTAAATAACCTTCCAATATCGACTCATACCACAAAGATTCTTGAGCACTAGTGTCTAAAGTAGATATTTTGTTTAAAAAGCGAAAATCAGTGCTAGAAATAAGTTGTTACCTTGATGTTGCCTACAAAATCCATCTTAACTGGAGCAAAAACAGTTGGTCCCAGCTTGTCTAGGGAAAAAAAAGGCTGTATTTTAAAATTGTGTCTTTTTCCAGTTCTCATGTTTATAAAGAATTCATTTACTCACTTAACAATCCTTCTAAATGGCAGGAAAATACTAAATGAATGACAAACTGATATTTTTATTAGTTCTAGTATAGAACCAACTGCTACAAGTATAGAACCCAGTTGCTATGGGTGTTAAAATACTCTGACCTACAGTTCAGAAGTCTTCCAAAGGCTGCATGCTCACAGGGCCACCACATCCACTAGATGCAGGGGTCAAGCTGGTGGGGGGCTGTGCTACGTGAAGATTAAAATCTTTGGAAAAATCATATACAGAGTCCAGCTGATGGTCTGCTGTCAGCTGTACTAGGCTGTAAGGCATCATTGCTGCTCTTCTGAGGGGGAGAAATTGTTGTTCCATACAGACACCTAGATTGCCAAACAGCTTATATGTGGGTCCCATCTAAATGAGAGTGGATCCTCTTTAAAGGAAGAAACATGTTTTGGTATCAGTCAAACTGATTTTGCTGATACTGGTTCTACTACATCACTTCAGTGAAGAAACAAATTTTCCAACTGCTTCACCTTTGCTTGCTGCTAGCAGCAGTCAGAAGGAGTCAGAAGAAGAAGCTGCTTACCCAGAACTGGCACAATTGCATAACATGACTCTAGGAACTCCTCTGTTGGTATGCCCTCCTCCTCCCGAAGCTCAATATCACTGAACCTGGTGTTCAGGACAAGCAGAAAATATTGTTACCATAACAATTCTTTTTATGTAACATCCAAAAGCAAAATTAGATTTCCTGTCCAAGTCATTTGCATAGAGGTAAAATTTATAGATATGAAACCACCAACATAGCTTTCGTTTTATTATGTTAATGTAACTGACTGCAGAGAACACACACTGGGTGGTGTGCAAGCAAGGCCTGCAATTACAAACAAGGAAAAACCCTCCACTTCATTCTGTACAGCTAATTTTACAAAAGATATCCTCTTCCAATTATTGTGCTGTAGGCAGCCTTGTTAAATAATCTCAGTAAATACAGTTTTACAGACAGAAAAGTCTTAAAAATAAGTCAGTTAAAGGCTTAACATTAAGTTGCAATAATCCTTTTAACTGAAATCCTTACTACCTATTGCTCATGACACTGAAGAAGGTAGGAGAATCATTTTTATTTCTTTCTTCAGCACATAGAGTCAATCCACTTAAAGAATTTGTTTCCGACTGCAGCAACTTGTGGGCACCACAGCTTTCTACAGCTTGCAGCTTGTCCTCTCCATTGTCTTTAATGCCTAACATTTATAGGAAACAAAAGAAAAACCAACAACAAAAAAAGTTACACACACATATTGTTATTCTTTTTCATCAATATGGCTTTCTATTTGAAAGAAGGCACTTGGATATCTGGATAATGCAAGTTTAATAGCATCCCTGCCAGCACTACTACCCTCACTGCAGATTTGGTAGGGGCTCAGACACATTTCCATCAGTCACCCCATCATTCCTTTTAATCAGACAGACCAAGCATCAGGCTGCAGTATGGGGAGCCCCCACAAGCAAGTCTTGTGAGAAAGAACACTGAAGAAACAATTTAGTGCAGCTGGGAGCTGACTCATTTCCTTGAAACGAAGATTACTTCTCACACGGTTGTAACTTCCATAGTATTGCTGAAGTTCTGCAGTGCATTTTCAAAAGCAAAAGAACAATAGCAACATGTTTACTCCTTCTGATAGGTAAGCAAAGTGGCTGCTTAGATGAACACTTGCATGGTATCAAAGGCTGCTATGTTCTCCCTGATTTCCATAAGTATCTTTACACTTTCCCAGAAAAAGATCCAGGTACATCTTCCCCATTGTGGTCTATTTTATTTTTTCTTTGGGGTCAAGTACATCTGTTTCACATACAGCACAAGGAAAACAAAGGGAAGACAGAATCTTTCATATACATTCCATACGTGGTAAGACCTTCTGACCTCATGGAGAACTTCAGAGAACAAGTAAAGAAGGAAAAATTATTCACACCATCTGCATCATACAAGCCATAGCTAAGCAGATCTTGCTGCCAGACTGTCAAACTAGCATCCAGGATTTCCCAGGGAACCTGTCTTTCCAAGAAAGGAATACTTTCAAGTGTCAGTGAGGATTACAGAAAGACTTGAAGCAGAACTGAACTTCTGGCTGAAGAGACCAAGCTGTAAGGAACTCTCCTCTTTTCCTCCAAGTGACAACTGAAAGCAGGCTTACAGCAGTTCCTGTTAGTTGCAGAACCACTGAACAAACCTGGTGCTGGGTGAAAAGAAAACCCCTCATACCCAGACCAGCCATTCTCTAGCCTCAGACATCACTGACATTCACAAGCAAAGTGTCTCTGCCAAGGAATGACACAGGTTTGAGTGATGCCACTCTGTCCTTGAGTGATGATCTGTCCTTCACTAAGCCACATACGCTGGGGAGTAGAGAAACAGCCCAAGTCTGCAGTGACCCTGCAGGAGTGCTGTGCAAAAACCTTGGATCCTCTGAAATTTCTAACTCAAAACACTGTAAGCCCTAAATGATAGAAAATTTGCTATGGGACTTAAGTGCTAAAGCACTTTTAAAGACTGACTGCTCTTAAAAAAGGGAGAGGGAAGGAAAAGTATCTGAGACAGGGCAGAGCTCTTGGGGTCAGAGGGAACACCCAGCTACAGCCATCAGCGAGACAAACCCCATGGGCTTTCTGGGTCAGCCCACCCTCTATGGATGGCTCTGTACATCCTAACTCCACCCCGTATTTACAGCAAAACTCTGCAGCTCAAATGTGTGGACCCAACAGGGGGCAACCTTTTCTCTTTTGTGCACAGGAACCACAGTAGCTAAATAACACCAACAATTTGAATTAGTTTGATGTCCTTATTTTAGGGCTGTTTTATTGATATTATGCTAAATGGTGTTGTGTGTGTTACTCTGCAAGGACTTGCCACATGACATAGTACCAACCCCAAAAATGGGAAAAATTTTAAAGAGAACCCATGAGAGTAAAATCACTATCATCATTAACTTGCACTTAAAAACTTGTGCAGACTCACTGACTGCATATTTGTATTTTGGATTAACAGCCAGGCAGAGAAAGCCACTGTTCAAGAATGGTACAGTCCATTCAACAGGATGTGCAAAAATCAAGTTGTATGAACAGTTATCCAAATTAAGTTCAGCAGCCCTTAACAATATAACCACATAGGAGGGAATTTCATACTGAATTATCTCAACAGCATTTCACTGAAGTCACACACAAATCTAAGTTTCATGCTATTGCTAAAATAAAGGAAGAAATAAGATGCTTTCTAGGATGCTCTCAGTTGCAGAGAAAGGGTTAATTTTCCATAAACATTTGTCAGAGCAATCGAGAGTTCAAGCCCTCAGACAGGCACACAAAGATCCCACGGCCCCTTCTGACACTGCAGCCCTACATACCAGCAGGGAATAATGTGTCTGCCCACAGTGCATGGAGAGCCCAAACTCTGCCAGGCTGTTTTGTCACACACACATCAATCTGCACCTGGAGAGCCTCAGCTTGTCCAAAAAGAGTTTTAATTTCCTTCTCCATTCAGTCCCAAGTTAGCCATCAACAAAGGCAGCAGGAGGTATGCTGAGAAAACTTGCAAGGGGCAGTATCATACTAAAAGACTGATATTCCCTCTTCTGAGAGTCAGGGATCAGCAGCATCACAAGGAGCCTACATCTTCCTTAATTTACACCTATGGAATAATCATCCTGGACAAAAGACTGTGCATAAACTTACCTGCCAAATCCTTTGCTACATGATCTTCAACATAAACATCACTAATCCCCTCATTCATTTCTAAGTTTAAACATTCCATACTTTTAGAAACTGCTTGCTCTTGATGGTTAATATCTGCTTTTACACAGCCATTTTCACAGGGGTTCAATTCCACCTGCCTGAAGAAAAGGAAAGAATATTTAGTGCATAAGGCATTGCTTGGCTAGCTTCTTCTTGTGAACACACAAATAACAAGAGAAAAATGGTTGACAGAAGTTATAGGCTGTCACAGGCTGCTCTGAGCAAAGAACTTGTCTAAAATAATAACAAGAATGAGGCAGTTTTTTGCAGCAAAGAGGATTAAAGTCTCAACCTCGGCTTGCAGAGTTCAAGTATATTTACAATGATTTTTATTAAAAAGGCACATAATCAAAAAATATGATTACAGAAAAGAAAATTGCATGCAGTATTGTAACTTCTAGAATATCCCCTCATCAGTACTTTAAAATATATATCCTTCCCACCTACTCCACGAATCAGTCTGCTTACCATCAATGATTTTTATGAGCTTATGGAGTGGAACCTAAAATGCAGGAAGGAGCACTGAAGTGGGAAAGAGTTGGCTGGTGATTGAGCAGTAAGACACCAAGTGGACTGCAGAGAAAAATGAAAGGGACTGATACAGAAGAGACATGAAGTGGGATGAGCCAGATTCCTTTTGTTTCACTTGCTTCCAAGTACACGGCTCAGAGTGATACAATTCTGCCTGCATTCAGTAAGAGTAGAGTAGAAATATGGAAAGAACAGACACTGCCAAACACAGATTAGAGAGAGATTGACAGTAAAGACTTCTGTTATACCTTTCTGTTGAGGTGTGACTGGACAAGACAGAGTGCTTTACCTGAAAGATATGGAGGGGAAAGAATATTGTTTAAAGTAAGAAGACTGTATCATGCTTCTCAAACTTCACATTTTATTAAACACAAGTTGGAATCAGCAAAAAAACCCTCCCTTATTCTCTGACCTGGAGGCAGTATACAGACAAATGTGAAAATGGTGCTACATTATTATACCATTACAATACTGCAAAGAAAAAAAGAAAAAGGAAAAGAAAGACAATCAGAAGATTTCTTTCAGAAGCTAGTTAGCAGGTGTCAAGTGAGATACCACACAGCATATGGAAAAGAAACAAAGCAGTGAATTTCCTTTGAAATGTTTTATTTAGTTAATAAAAATATTTTGAAAAAAAGGCAGAAGAAACATGAGGCTAAATATCAGGGATGGTGAAGCAATCTCATTTCTCAGACTCAGTCATGCATCTATCTTCCTATATAGATCTTAACTTCCTGTTTGCCAGAGATGTTCCAGTTTTCCATAGGTAGTTATGGATCCAGGATTCAAGAAAGTGCCCTTCTCATTAGAAAGCTAAAGTGATCAGCTCCCACTGGCATATTAGCACATATCCAATACCATTGTAGCTTAACAGAGTAGTAATTGCTGTGACCTCCCACACGGACAAACCTGCTGTAGAGCCAAAGTATTTTGACACACCACTGTATGACTTCCTGTGAAACACCACGGTGTAACTTTCAGACCCTGTCACTAAAGGTTAAGAGACAGGTCACTGCTTATTTAAAAAATGGCCCTACCTCACTTGCAAACCACAAGAAATAGGAGAGTATGCGCAGTGCAGGACCAGTAGCTATGATATGGGCAAAAAGGCATTCCCTACTGCTACAAACACTATTTTTGACAAAAGAACCCAATAGCATCCCTGCTGAGGCTGAGATTATACTGGCCATTACCTTGCTCGTTCTGAGAACTGCTAAATTTGGGGATCCAGGTGGGGTCTGATGCAGTAACTCAGAAGTGAAGGCAGTATTTGCAATCTGCATACATTCTTCAAGAGTCTTCAGAAAAGTGTCACAGGTTGATTTCAACAGAGCTCCCATATCAATCTCACTCTGTGGGAAGAAATCAACTGGAAGAAATGAACTCACCACAGAAGATCAATTTGGAGCAACTAATGTCTGCAAAGCCCGTAGCTTCTCCAGTTGTGATTTCTGGTTAACATGAATCAAAATTCAATGCGGCAGCTGCTCAGAGACCTGGCATCACATATTACTGGGGCTATGCCCCCTTGCAGTATTAGAACTCGTCAGCCTCTCAATACAAGAAGATTAGTATGCTTGTGTTTTGAAATCAATGCCTCTTTAGTTACTTATTGGTGTTAGAAGTGCATGAAATACTAAGCCTGAATGTATTCAACAGCATTCCAGAAAACATTGCTGACAGCAGATATGAAAAGTAAATAAATTAAAGAGATGCAGAATGATCTGCAGATAATCATTTCAAAAACCCCACAAACAAAAAATTATTAAAAATGACAAAAATACAGAATGAGGTATCACATTGCCTCTTCATCTCTGCAAAGTGAGTTATTCTTGCTGAAATGCTTTTAGCAATAAATCTTTGCAGTTAAATGCCAGTAAGATCAGGGAAAGAGAGTCTTCTGCCAGATGCATGAAATACGAGCAGGATAAACACCACATTACAGGTCAACACCTGTGAACTGCAAGTTCTAACAGCGCCTTTTAGTCATTTGTACACTATATCATGCTTCTGCACTGTCTTTTAATTCACCTTAAACAGTTTATCAGGTATCTTTACAGAGATGGTTTGGATAGACAAATGATCAAGCTTCAGGTGTTTTGCCTGCTTGTTCTGCACCTGAGGACCCATCTCTCCAGTGAGAGGCATCCTGGAACTTCACACCATCTTCTCTAGCAAGGGAAGTGCATCCTTCTTCACACATTTCTTTCTCCAAGCAAGGGGCAGATCACCGTCTTTTAGAAATCCCTCTTAAATGAGGCTTCTTTGATCAGAAAGATTTGCAAGGTTTGGAACTTTAACTTAAGTGAGGCTAACCAATCAGTTCTTTATATCACTTTTGCTCTTTTTTTTTTGTGGTCTGCAACATCTCTTGACCTTTTAAGGGTTTTGGATGTGTTTTGCTGAGCTGGATATTAATGACTCAAGCAGAAAAATGTGTGCTTCATGCAAATTAACTTTTTATAAAAGTTCTTTTGCTTTTTTTGATCTATTATAAACACATGATCACTTACAGAGGTGTTACTGTTTAGATCACAGATATCAGATCTCATCTCAGTACCTGCTAGCCCAACAAAGGGCAAGTCATTTACAACAATATAGTAATGCTCCATTTAAACAAGAACTGTTGTGTGAGCACTTAATTTCCCTCAGGTTCTCTGCAGAAGGACGTTGCCACATTAAGTAACTGAGTGAATAGTACATTGTCCACCCAGAAAAGCTCACATGCCCAAGACTTTACAGATGTGGTCTCTAGCAAAAATAGAGCTATACCTCTGGTTCTGACACTCCAGAAATGCTGGCTTCCTTTGTTTTATGCACTTGCTGAACAAGGAGGTTACAGTACAGTCTAAGTTCAGACATTTTAGTCTTCAAGGCTTCTGTGTTTTCAGTGAACTCTAAAAGTTAAACAAAAAAAAGTTAAGTTTACTGTATCCAATGCAAGGTAAATACACAACATTTGGTCTTAGCAGGCCCTTGAAATAGGACAAAACCCCTACATACGATATTCTTTGTTTTCACAAAGTAGTTTAAGGTGCAAGCAATAGCATTGTTTAGATAGGGTTATAGGTAGAAAACACTGGACCTAAGAGATGCATTCTGTCCAACAAAGGGACTAATTTAATATACATATCCTTGAATCATGGGATGGATGAGGTTGGAAGACACCATTGGAGACCAGCGAGTCCTAATCCCCCGTTCAAGGAGAGTCAGAGCAAATTACTCAGGCTTTGAATGGAGGATGGAGACAACACAACCTCTTCTGTGCAGCCTTTTAGTGCTCCCTCATCTTCACCACATAAGCATTTTTGCTTATGTTTCAATTGAGTGGTTTGTATCAAAATTCATGCATATTTTCTCTTTTTCATTAAGATTCTGGCTTCATCTTTTTTATGCTCTCTCACTAGGTATTTCCTCTAATTATCTTAGCAGCCCTTTGCTGGACTCACTCCAGTGTGCCCATATGTTTCTTGTACTGAGAAACGGAGTGCAGAACTGAGAAGACTAATCCACATAAGATTAACAGCCGTTCCGAGATTTTTCAGAAAGTAATGTTTTAGATATTAGAGTCCCTGAATTACAAAATAAATTGTCTGTTAGTAAGACTAATGTGGTTTAGTTCTGCAAATCCATCACTAGGTTTTTACCCTGTGCTACTGTATGTCACTTTTACAGGTATAACTTTGTTCTGTTCTCTAGGCACTGCACATCAGATCCCCACCTGGTGAAGTAGCATCTTCTGCTCAGTTCTGACTCAGTTTGAACCAGTAGATGCAAAGCCTGGTGATAATGCACATAAGGCTAAGAGGAGAAGCGAATCCTCACCTCAGGGAAAGGAAATGCTTGCCACCCCCTGCATTTGCTCAGGACATTAATAATTTGCTGTTTTCCCATCTTCTGTATAGTCACTGTGCTGAGGTTACACAAGGTTAAGGCATGAGGCCTCACAGTGTTCTGTGACTAATGCTACACTTGTAAGCAAGAGGGGTTTTCACTGGGGGGAGGAGGGGGAAGCGAGATTGCAGGTGAAAGCAAAGTGGTAAGTGAATTAATTTTCATAGCCTGACCATGGTCAGATTTAAGTTTCTGAATACTAATAGATTTGAAACCTAGTGCAAACCTTTTCTTAATTGCTGAGGCATTCTCAGAGGGCAAAAGACAGCCCGATTTGAACGTGGAAGGAAAGGGTGTGAGGAACTCCAAAGCTGAAGAGACACTGGTGTGAGAAGCTGGGTCATCATATTTAGACAGCTGCACTAGGTGGGGGTCTTACATTCTTGTACAGTCTGCATCACAGTGACCCCTAGCCAGGGCCTATTTACTCACTGTACTTACAGCACCCATCAGCACATGGTTCTAAATTATTTTTATATAGTTTATTTCGAAAAAAATATTTTTTAAATCCTGAGAATTAATACCTGAGACTTCTAGATAACATTCTCATATGTCTTAGCTTTTAGCAGCACCAAAGACCTGAAGCACAGGCTGGACACTGAAGTTGTATATACATGCACTAGGGGAAAGGATGGGGAAATATAAAGCAAACATTAAGTGCCAGCAAAAGGGTGTTCTTGCCTTTTTCCTTCTGTGTCCTGCTGTCAGTCAGACAGGCTTTGGCAGTTCCTAGTGCAACCAGCCACTTTTGCCTTTCAACTGCATTTCTTGCCTTCAGATAGAAGTACTGCTCCCCTGGGATAATCAGGTCCATTCGTGTGTTATCTGCAGGATGAACTGAAAGCAACATAGATTTCAGACCAGCCCTTGAGCCCTTCCCAGCCCAACCAAACAGGCCAACAGATGTGTTAGGTAGCAGGCCAAACAGTAATGAAAGAGGAGGAATCTATGGTCCCAACTTCCCCCACTGCCATTTTATGACTTATCTTTTGAGTTAGGGAATGGACAGGACAGATGTGTACAGCTATGAAAGACAGTTTTGTGATCAGTATAATCTGAGAGTCATTATGGAAAGGGCATCCTTTTCTGGCAAGCCTTTCTTTCAAGCTTCCAGCCCTTAAATAAACCTCAAAAATGTGGCAATATGACTGAGCAGACCTAGGACTGAAGTTTATTATTCATGTTTCTAGCTTCAGCTCTGTGCTTATGAGCAGTCATTTGAAGCTGTGCGATATTCCACCACAGCTCATGAAAATCAGTGACCCATCTGCATGTAGAATACCCTTGATATTAGAGGCTTGCAGTTCTCTCAACTTTTTCAAAATACTATGATATACAAATTCGCATATACATCAAGTTACTGTAAATACATACCAGAGAAATCAAGCTGCCAAATAGCTCTTGTCACCTGACATCTCATCTTGAATACAACATTATTGGACAAACTTCATGCAGCTGAGTGTTACTGTATCTTAGTTACCTTGAATTTCACAAACAGCCATTTGGATGCTTCCCTTACAACCCTTCCAGGCATCTTCCTGAGAGTCATAGTAGGACAGGATGCCACCACAGAGAAGGAACCACCGAGGCTGCCAGCCTGAAAAACAAAATTGCATTTCTCAGATACACCTCTCCCTGCAATTCCTCCATCTCTCTCATTTGAGACTTGCTGCAAATATAGCCCCAAAGATTCTCAGTGCCCCTGGAAAACAAAACCCTTTGGAAGTATTAAGATTTGTGGACAGACCTGGATGTTGTACACCATAACTCAGCTTGCTGGTACCTACAGGTCTGCACACAGCTGGACCTTAGCAGTTTGTCTTGAGATGCCATATGTTATTTTCAGTAGTTTTGCTAACACAGCATCACTGACTCACTCTTCCAAAACCACCTTCTCAGTTCACCACCCCTCAATTCCTTCCACCACTCCTCAACCCACCTCTTCACTCTTCCCAAAAGCCACCTCTGCTGCCTTGCCTTACAAGTCTTCCTCCCTTGAAGGAAGGGCTAGCCAGGTTATCTTGAAAGACAACACGTAAGAATTTCTTAAAAATCAACAGAGGAACAGAGGCGGATTTGTTGATTTCTGAACATTCTGAACACCATCTTTCAGTGAAGCAATTTTCAACAGCTCTTGAAACTCTTTGTGCTGCCCACATAAAACATAGTCCTGAATTACTGACCTGCACTTCTGGATACCTTCCCAGAGAAGAATCAAACCACAAGGCTAGACCCACACCAGTACTTCTGGGTACACTTTTGCCCACCCTGCTGCCCAACTTTAGAAGTAAATTATCCTTTTTTTCTACTCTTGGAAGCACTATAGCAGTATGAAAAGATAAAACCAAACATGACCCGACAACCACCATTTACGTCTAATTAAAAACTACAAGCTCATTAACTTAAGAAGAAATGAGGCAGCAACGTCACTGGAGGAAAGAAGCTTTCATTACTGAGCTGAAACAAGCTTCCCTGGCCAGGTCCAATGGATTGAGATTCTGACACTCCCACACTGTGCCAGCAAACCATCTCTGGAAGGAACCCTTGCACAAGACTGTGTGGGCCACATGGCTCTTAGATATTTTGGCAGAAGGTCCTCACTTCTGCTATCCCCTGCACCAGGGCTCTGCCAACCAGCACTGTGCTGCAGAAGCCCAGGCTGGGCTTGGACTAATGTCACATTGGAGGAATGACAGCTCCTTTCCAGCTAGAAATGGGTTCCTTAGACTACTGCTGAAACCAAGCACAACACAATTTAAGATTAGAAAGGCCTAAAGCCTCAGGCTAACAGCAGGAGTATGGTCTGGCTTTCCCCCGCTCCTTTTTTTTTTTATTAAATCAATATCAGTGCATTCAGTTCAACCCAGTTTATAGATTGCTGAACCCTGTGTGGTGGCTGGAAAACAAATTAAACATAAATATTATTTCATTCCTTTCCAAATCCATTCCATTATTTCCTAGAAGAATATAAAAATATCAAAAATCCAAAGTACTCTCAACACTACTTTATATGAAGCAGGAAAAAAAAAAATCACAAGAATGAGAATTAAAAATAACCCAAATCAGCAAGACTTGTTTCTATTTGTCTTGCCTCCAAAATAAAGTAACTATCCTAAAAGTCACTATTGATATGTGGGAATCCACAAAAAAAAAAGAAGTGATTGTTCAGCAGAGAGAAGCAGTTAATTGCTTCAGACACTCAATGGCACAGAACCAATTCTTTAAATAATGCACAGCGCCACAGTCAATACAAGCCTCTAATTCAGTCTGGAGCTCCTGCTGCTGCGCATGAATCATTTCAGCCATGGTCCTACAGCTTACAATTGCAGCTGATGCTAACCAAATTGCATTCCATCAATCAAAGGCTGTGCAATCAATTAGCCAACATACAAATCACTCTGCCTTCATCACTTTGGAGGCTAGTTAAAAATATGTTATGAATCAATATATTTTTTGAGTCTTCTATTTGGTTGGTTTTTTTGGCTCTGAGTCTTGGGATTTTTTGTGGAGAACAGAGCAACTATCTGTATTCCTTTGCAGAAGCCAACTCTTCTTTAATTATTAGATACGTATTAAAAAGACTGTGATAGACAATTTTTACCTAAGACAATATACATTTTCACAACAGAATTGTTACACATATAAAAACACATTTTTATAAAAGGAAAACAAAACAAAAAAAAAAAAGACTCACAGAAAGGTTCTGTCAGAAGATGCACTAACCACCTGGTACTCACTGACACTGAATCAGCAGCCATGGGAAGGTTATCCTAAACAACCAGCTAAAAATAGCATGTGGCTGACAAATCATGGGCACTGCACAGGGATAGAGTCTTTAATTACAGGAGTTACACTTTTGCAGACAAGTGAATAGAGGAAAGAAAACACAAAAACAAAAACCAAAGCAGCAAAAAGATACTTAGGCACTTCTAAGAACACAAGTCTTGGGTTTATTCGGTGTTATTTTCCTCCCATAAATT
This sequence comes from Toxostoma redivivum, assembly GCA_013397375.1. Lineage (NCBI taxonomy): Eukaryota > Metazoa > Chordata > Aves > Passeriformes > Mimidae > Toxostoma > Toxostoma redivivum. The sequence continues at coordinate 661,391 of VXBI01011983.1, forward strand.
GTCATTGGAATATTGCAATTTTTGGAACTGAGCATTCAGATTTCACCTGATGTGGAAATGTAAAGCTGAACCTTTTAAAGTCTTACTGGTTCCAGCAATAACATGACTTTGAAGAAGAATTTAAGTCCATTATATTGGTGCTGCACAGGTAGGAAAAAATACAGCTCTTACTTCCAACATCTCACTTTAGAGGCACGTTACCATTAACAGTAAAAATTGACCTTGGTGGGAAAGGTATGTACAAAAAAATCCTCAATGAAGCACAATAAAAAGTTATTAGTAGCTTAAGGTGTCACCGATAGAAGAGAGTGAAGATATTCCAGACGATTTCACAGGCACTGGTTAAAGTACATATCACACTCCTGTGTGAAACCTACAGTTAGTGCCTGCAGTACCTGGAAGATCTGATACTGTCCACTACAAAAACAGATACTTAGTTTGTTAGGCACAGACTGTGCCTGCTAAGGATTCATTACTTCTCGAGAAGTTTCCACAGAAAGATAGATCTGCCTACTTCCCCCACTACATTTCAGGAAATCTGGATGTAGCTATCACTGAGCAAACTTGACATTTCTTGATAACACAGCTGAAATTTGGACATAATTCAAACTTTAATGTTATACAACTCAGACTCCAGACAGCATTCCTTCCAAAGCGCCAAGCCTGAAGAAAAAAAACCCCAAACATTTGAAGATATGTAGATCATGTCAGACATCTACAAAGCCAAGCCATCTGGGAGAATTACATACTCAAGAAGTCAAATTGATGACCTGGAAAACAAGCTGCAATTAAGAGACGCCAGTTCCTCCTGCATTTCTAAAATGCATAAAGGCCAGACACCCAGGTTTTTATTATTGCTTGCTTTCCATCAGAATTATGTAACTCTCTAGGCTTATTAATTTCTTGAGCTTCAGAATATGTTTTTGTAAAACTTTTGCAATAGATAGTCTTTGGACTTCTTTGACTCTAATCCAGACTTTAACTGCAGATAGGAGATAATTATGAACTTTCCATGTTACAACATCTGTCTAATAGGACTTAAAGACACCATCACCTCCCTACTGCTTAAAACAAGGGCAAGATCCAAGACTTAGTTGCAGGCAGCACAGCAGGACAGATCCCTGTTGTTCTGTGCAGGGTCACAAAAAGTCCCAGAGTGGGTGCCCTGACAGTCAGAGCCATCTCACAATGAGAAAGAGCAATAACCATTGCTTCCTCCCACCCTGAGCAAAAGTAAAAGGTGCCATGTGCTCACTGTCCCACCATCTCCAGCTTTATCTCCCAAGGGCAAAAGCACCACACAGTCTGCCCAGTGGTGTGTCAGTGACTGATAACTGGATAAGAACTGCTGAAAACTCAGCTCTAGCAGGGCAAAGACACGGTCAGTCAACCAGGTTTCTAGTCAGAAAAAGCAATTAGCAAGAAAGCATTTTACACCGATCAAACTTGAATCTTTTCCCCTTTCTTATTCAAGGAACAAAAGTAAAATATTATCTTGACATAAGCATTTTGCACTCAAAACCGGTGCCTACTTTTTCTATACAGTCTCCTAAGGCTACCCAGTATTTTGGGAAGGGTTCCAAATGCTGGAACATATTTTGCAACCTTAATTCTACAGCAAAACAATTTGACAGGATAAAAATCCAGTGTGCATATATGAGGGATAGCAGAAAGGCAGCCAAGAGCGTGTGACAATCTATGCCTCTTCTCTGAGCTATTATCCTGTCACCTAGAGAGCAACTTCTGGAAACGCCCATATTGCAATTTTATTCTGATTATGTGCATATTAACAGCAGGAATCAATACAAATAGGCCCCTAAAGGTAATGAAGTTCAAAGATTTAGCACTTTAACAATAGTATCACTTTTTAAAGCACTCGTTTGATGGACACTAGAGGTTCAAGTGAAAGAAGAAACAGCTGAATGGGCTTTAACACAATGACCTTCTCCCCAACGATTTTTCCCAGAGGAGTTCCATAAAGTTCACTTTTGTTTCAATCACAACTGTGAGGGCAGTGTTAGCTGCACTGAAAAAGCATCCTGTCATCACAGGGAACCAGGTTTGTTTGCAAACGATTTTATGGCAGTGCTCAGCCAAGGCAGAGAGAGCATAATGTACCAGCTGTCAGGCATTTTTGAAGGGGACACTGTAAGGATGAAGGGCAGAGAGGGGATCATGGTGCAGGCAGAAGTTCAATAATACAGGCCCACTGCTCAGACACACTAATTCAAGTCATACAAAGCTCCTGGGAGCTTTCCTCCTCTATTTATACTTCCCAGCCCCAGCAATCAAGCTGCTCCTCTCTATGACCCCTGGGGTGGTTGGTTATCAGGCCAGACTGTCAACACACTGAATTTATGAAAGTACATACAGATACCCTATGATGATATCTCTTCACCATCAGTCTACCACACCTTTGGTTTCTGCCCTACCCAGCCATTCCCTGTGATCACTTACTCACTTCAGTGCAGAGGGACTGAATGCAGAGGCACCGGTACTGCAGCATACCTGGCAGGGAATGCTGCACCATGGAGGCTCTGCAGCACTGCTCTGACACTTACAGAGGAGAGAGGGGACACCGATTTCCATTCTTGCAGCCTCACCAAACTTTTCTACCGTGAGCACATTACACAATTCCAAAAAGTATGGACAAAAGCAAGATTGCTGCATGAAGAAATACAGAGGGAAAGGGAAGAAAATAATGAGAAAGATGGTCAAATCACACAAAGACAATTAAGCAAAATCCAAAGAGAATTAACTAATCAGTCTCTGAAGTATCCTGCATGAAAAGTCTCATCCAGCCAGAACAAGCTGAGAGTCAGGCATTCATCTAAACCAACACCTGGATCCTGAGAGCAGCTACAGCCAGTAATAGAAGGCAAACCATTGCCCTGAAGGCAACAGAAACCTCAGCTGTCTAGGTCCACCTCCACAAAAGCCAGACTTCTAATTTTATACAATCAGAACTTGGACTATACCCAGAGGCTAAAATGAAGGGGGAAATTACAAAAGGCTTTTTAGATCCAAATCGTTATGTAAGTGTGAAGTTTTTGATTAATTCCTCCGTGTCTGGAAACAGATGAGCTTATTTCCAGAGCTTGATATCAGCTGGAAGGAAACGTGTCTTTAATCCCAAAAAAGGTCAGATTTCTTAAACTCCCAAAACAAAGACTTGCTCTAAGCAATATCATGTGCATCCAGATCCAAGAACTAATGCTTTTTCACATTTTCTTGAGCTCTACCCCAAGTTTATTAAGGAATTCTGAATGATTAGAGACAAGAGGAATTAAAAGTTTTATGTCAAAGCTGAAATGTACTGCTTGGTGCTAGCTCTTGGTATTTTGGGATAAACTGAAAAGAATCCCAAGTACAACAATATACAGAGGGGATGATTACATATAGGTAGATGGGGAGAGCCAATTGAAGTATGTGGCATGATGCAGCGTCACTGGTGATGGCATGAAGGTGAGTCTATCATGCCTCGAGGAAGATTAATTACTTAAGAGTTCGAATTACTCAGCACAAATAAGGAAATGAATGTTTAAATATCAGAAAAAGCTTAGCTTTGTAAAGGAAAGTGATCAAAGCCATTTCATGGAGCATGTAAAAAATACCAGGCAAGCCAGTGGAAGCAGTCATCATTTTTCATCTAGTGATGAATCTGCCTTTGAACCTCACAGCCAAGAGTTGATCCATACCATCTCCTCCAAAGTTAGCAGCAGTCCTGCCTGTGGCCAGCAATCCCAGGTAGGGTGTGTGCCTATACTAAAGAGCTGAACTGAATTTCAGCAGAAAGAAAAAAATCAACTTGAAAGTGCCAAGCTCTCACACACACCAGTGAAAGGAGGTATTCCCCAATTCCACGCTGTTTCCCAGCAATAGCTTACTCATTCTATAAACCTAATGAGAAAAAAATCATGATGCTTTTTACAAGGCAAACTCCAAAGACTAAATCAATTAATTTTATTAATCAGAAGTTATGCTCAACAAAGAGCATACATTGCAGGTTAAGTTCATTCGGAGAGTCCCATGGGAGGCAGTTTCCAAGCAGCAGAGAGCAGCCTTCACGTGCAGTTCAGCTCCACTCTCTCCTTCCTCTATCCTGCAAGCAGCAGTCCCCAGATGGAGATCAGTCACGCTATGACACTGCAGCCAGGATCTGCCCTGGATGCTGCCCACACCAGAATGGTTTGTGCTCAGCCAGGACTGCAGGCAGTGGCAGCCCAACACACTGAGGAGCTACAGGGAAGGCAGTAAGTGGTTACTTACTACAGTAAGTGGTACTGAAGCAATAGTTACACACCCATCCCCAGCCCCCACCAAACAAAGCTAACATCAGATAGAGACTTTTGGCAAAGGATGAAATGTAGGAATTTTTAAAGATCATGTTACATTTGACTATAAGCTCAGCTGAGGCCAACTTACATGCCTGCATGATTTAAACCACCCAGCTCTGGATTTTGAGGATTAATAATTTCCAATTTACAGACGCATTATATATTTGCCCAAGAGAAAAAGTGCTGTCTCACTTTATATGACAATAATTCTGCTTGCAAAGTTCCCTGCTCTATTAATGTTTTAACCGATTTAGTGGGGGAAGCACAGACAAGAACAATCAAAGGACACACACTGCAAAAACAAGATCCCCCTGGACCTTCATAGGCTAGAACTTTGTGAATGTATGCCTGATTTAAAGCTGGCACACTCCACTTGAACTTAAACAAAAGTAACACACTGAGAAATCACTATCTGGTGGCCATTGCACTAGGGGACAGAAAAACTCTAAAAATCTGTTTTCTAAACTCAACAGATTTCCAAGGTAGCATTGGAAACCCTGCATATAGAAACCACAATATGAGTACAGGATCAACACCAGAGAAAAAACCCTACCTCCGAGCAGAAAACAGGTAATGCTGATTTGATTTATTCTAATCTTTATAAAGCAAACAAGTGCATTTATTACAAACAAGATAACCTGCTTAAGCAGTAAGGCAAACTGATCTGTCTTTCAATTGGTGGCAATCAGAGTGTGCTTTCTTTGCCCTTTGCCCACAGAAAACCAAACTTGTTTCCTATTTCTGAAACGTTCCTGCTGCCGATAGCTATGCAATTTGCAACACAGATCTAGCTCCCGGCCCAAGAGCTGGGAGGAAACAAGTGGACTTGACCTCTCATGATGGCAATGACATAAGACATTATGAAATCAAAGTTCCCAGAAAAGACTCAATTACCAACAAATTCCCATCAGCTCCTCTCTCACAGTAAGAAGGAAAAGCAGTTCTTTTATGCTTGTTCTTATTTGAATGTCTTATCTTTTCTGACTGTGAGGAGTCCTCCTCATTCTGAGGTACATCAGCACCATGTTATTAGCACAGGCACACACCAACACAGAGAGATGACACACAGTTTCCCTACTTGTTGTATGCATCATTTTCACTATACAGCACCTGATTAATCAACCCTGAGCAACAGGAAAAACATACTGGGGGCAGAATGCTGGCAGAAATACTGTTCTGAGTACTGACCTGTTGAACATTTTACTTCCCTTAATCCCTGAAAGGAGGCTTTCCTGTCTCTCACTCTCCAGCTCTTTGTTATTACTACAATGAACACTGCTTTCCAGAATTAATTAAATTTTTTTTTTTTGCATCTCTGCATAAATTTATAACTTAATGGCTTCAGGGCAGGAAGTCTTCATTTTACAGCAAAAGAAAGCACTAGTATATACTAGACAGCAGAATAGCAAATTTACTGTTCTCAAACACATCATGAACCTCAGGAAAAGGCACAGAGAGACCTTGACCACCACACTTACTAGAAGAGTCAAGTTTTAAACAAGAAATCAGAAGGATGCTTCAATCTTCCATCACAGATGTTCTCTCAGTTGACAGCAAAACCTCTTCTAGTTTTTCAGCCAGTACAAATCTTACAAGGGAGAGGAAAAGTTTCCTCCAGCCTGCACTCACTTAGACTGAGGTTTACAAAGTGTCATCCTTCTTCATGAAGGGTCATTTGACTGGAAGTGCTTATCAATGTGGCTAGCAAAAGAAAACTTAATTTTGATGAAAACAGAATACTTCTTAGTGTTCATCTTACCATCAAAACAGAAGCCCAGCTGATCCTACCAGAGGCACACTCAGGTACTAAAATGTCGAATGCCAGTCAGTTATCTAAAACATTCATTGTTTCCCAGACACACATATCCAGGTCTCACGGCACAAAAACAAGCACGAGGGTTCCAGACACACCTCAGCATCTCAGCAATGCAAAGAAAAGCATATTCTGAACTGAACCATAGGTGTTTTTAGTATGGGGAAAGGACTAATATCACTATCACAGTTCTGCAATTCAAACGAAAAAGGCAAGCATGGCTTCTCCTACTGCCACTTCATAATTCAAGAGCATTCAGAAATAATTAAGAACAAAAAGAAATCCCTGTCTGTTCACTGAGACCTGACAAATTTTGATTCTTATCTCAGAAAACCTACTGACTAAAGGGGAAAAGTCACAGCAATCTTCTAGCACAGCAATAAATCCAGCCTCATGCACCACTCCTGCTCCCCCATCCCTACCACATGAATTCAACACTCGCTTGTGCTTCAGCTTTTTCTTTGTTTAATTTTGATTTCCTACAGTTTCCCAGCTAACCACAGAGATGCAGCTGTTCCAGCCTCTCGGGAAAAAATTCAAGCAAGGCGGCAGCCCTTGCGCATACACCACTGAGCAACACTCGCACCTGGCAATGCCAAGGTGGTCGTGGTTACTTTTCTCTGACCTTCAAGTTCCCAAACTGTTCCCACAAACCACAGAGAGGCTTGCACCTGGTAAGAACCCATCCACATCCCCAAATCCCACGCCTCTGCCTCACCTGACTCGAAGGCGACCGGCAGTGGGCATCCCATGGGAACACAGGGGGCTTCTGACCCCACCACCTATAACCTCTGCTGAGCAAACTCTGGCCACACATGGCTGCTTCCAACCTGCCACGAAAATCCAGCCTTCCGAAAAGCCAGGCACGGAACATCAGGAGAATTAAAATTTGGGCCTAGAGCTAGCAGGACAACCCCCTTCCACCTTTTTTCTTGCCCTTCTGTTTTTTTGGTTTGTTTGGTTTTTTTTTTGCATGCCTTCCCATCCGAATGCCCCAAGTGGGATTGAATGGCAGCACATTTGCCTCCTAGCTCTGGGAATACCCTGAATCCCCGACTCGCCTCAATAAAAGTT
>VXBI01011983.1:670439-688592 GCA_013397375.1 Toxostoma redivivum
ACGGTGAGGGGAGCGAGGCGGCGGCGATGGCGGCGGCGCTGCTGCTGTGTTCCACCCTGCTGTGCTCGGCGCTGGGCTGCGCGGGCGCGGCGCTGATCCCCCCTGCGGCCGACGTGAAGGTGGAGGTGCTACACAAGCCTTTCCTCTGCCATAGGAAGACCAAATGGGGGGACATGATGCTGGTTCACTATGAGGGCTTCTTGGAGAGGGACGGCTCCATGTTTCACTCGACGTAAGTGAGCGGCGCGTCTTCTTCGAGCGAGCTGCTGGCTGAGCTTGCGTGGGGAAATATGCATATATGTATACGTATATATATATGTATACATACATGCATATGTATATATATTAAAATAATAGAATCATAGAATGGCTTGAGTTGGAAGTGATTTTAAAGACTCCTTGACCCTTCCACAAGATCAAGTTGCTCAGAGCATCCGACGCGCCTTTGAACGCTGCCCAGGTTGCTCAGAGCCCCATTCAGCCTGGCCTTGGACACCTCCAGGAATGGCTTGTCAACAGCTTCTCTGGGCAACCTGTTCCAGTTGTTTACCACCCTTACGATAAAGAAATCTAATATCTAATTTGAGCCTTTTCTCAGTTTAAAGCCATCACCTCTTTGCCTGTCACTACACACCCTTTTAAATTGTCTCTCTCCATCTTTCTTGTAGGCTCCCTTGAGGTACCGGAAAGGTGCAATTAAGTTACCCTGGAGCTTTCTCTTTACCAGGCTCAGTAATCCCAGTTCTCTCAGCCTTTCCTAGTCGGAGAGGTGCTGCTCCATCCTTCTAACAATCTTAGTGCACTTTCTCTGAACTTTATGTATATTTATTTATTTATTTTAATATAGATGATCTCTTCTGGTCATGCTTTCCTGAATACAGACCTCACAGCAGTCTGCAATCCATCTGCAAATAGCTCTGTGAAGAGCATTTTGTCAGGGACAAGTGGTTTTTTGTTTGGTTGGTTTTTCTTACTTCTCCCTCCCCAAGCACCGAAGACTTGCGTTTACTTGTGTGCAAGGAAACAAAAGCAATGCATGAATGTTTTATTTGTTTTGGGATAAAAGAGCTTAAATACACTGCATAAACTTGTCATTGGGGCTCTCCCTATGCCACCTTTTTTCAGAAAGTGTGGTGTGAAGCAGTGTCTCATTATGCTGCTCAAGATGAACACCATTACTAAGGCTAATCTCCTTTCCCAAGTTTATAAAGTAAATCTTACTTAGCATTTTTCTGATCAGTCTGTAGGAAGTAGAGCCCTGTGGTGTTTCTTAAAAATGGGGATGTTATGCATGGAGCACCTATGTGGAAAGGCTGAGAGAACTGGCATTGTTCAGCCTGGAAAAAAGAAGGCTTTGAGGTGACCTAATTGTGACTTTCCACTACCTGAAGAAAGATGGAGAGAGACTTTCTGCAAGGGCATGTAGTAACAGAAGAAGGGGCAATGGCTTCAAACTTAGAGACAGCAGGTTTAGATTAGGTTAGCAGAAAGAAATTTTTTGCTCTGAAGATGGTGAGACACTGGAGCAGGTTGGAGTAGGGAAGTTGTTGAAAACCCATTCGTGGAGGTGTTCAAGGCCAGCTTGGATGGAGCTCTGAGAGCCTGGTCTAGTTCAAGGTGTCCCGGCCCATGGCACGGGAGGCTGGAACTGGATGATCTTTAAGGTCCCTTCCAACTCAAACCATTCTATGATTCTGTGATTTAGGTGCAGGTTTTGGTATGTGATCTCAGCGGTTTAATAGGTCTTGTGCTACACGTGAAATTCTGTTTGGTTTCTAAAGCAAACTATTAGTTAAAAAAAGTTACATGTGTCCTTCCACTAGCGGCAGCACAGTCACAGCTTTTCATTATTCTTTACCTACCTCTGACCAGACAAGTCAACATACCAGAGCCACAGAAATGCAAATAGGAGGAAGAGCCAGAAATTCGAGGGAGTCTGCTAAGAGCCTGCAACGACTTGCTAATGCTGAATGTCCTGTACAACATCAACGAAGTGTTAATAGTGGAAGACAGCAAAATACTAAAGTCTCTGCAGGCTGTCTGAAGGCTACTTTTGTGTATTAAAAGAAAAAAAGACAGTTTTGCATGTTGATGGTGATTCAACTAAAATCTCACTAATTTTCTCTTGTAGTTAACCTGCCTCTTTAAAAGGACTTCTAGTGACACACTAAAGTTTTTACTGCTGATTAACTTCTGTAAGTGTTCTTTCCTGCATGACTAGTAAATAGAGCTTTCAAATTCCTTGTCTTAATAGTGAAAGTAGTCCGGGTTGTACCACCTGCTTAAATCAGAAAAGGGTCTTGTCTCCCAGATCTAAAGTTGAATGTTTTGCATGCATTTGTTTCTGTTTTTTTTCCTAGACTGTTATGTGGTTGTTTTGTTGTTCCTTTTTTCCCCCTCCAATGGCTTCTTTTGAAAGAGATGAGGCTGATTCTTCTAAGCATGTTAAAATGTGTATTGCTATCATGACCATGCTGGGCTGATACTTGCAATTTACGATGGCCTTGACTGTAGATTTTTAAGAAAAATGCCCTTCTAGTCTGATCAGTTTCCAAGTGGAAGTAGGTGATGGGGGAAGTGAGGGTGGAGTTCTGGGTTGGCTAGTTTTGTCATAAACACACCAGGTAAATGTTATTTTATTTCTTTCCACTTCCCAAGGAGCCTTGTCGTGCAAAGCATAAGCTTTAAAGACTTTGAAAGCGTAGGTCTTTCGTTTAAGAGATGTCAAGGTGCTGAGTAGTGTTGTATTTTTAACTGTATATCTACATGATGAGCATATTCCATCTGTCTTTTGTGGAACTTGATGTTTAAATACAAAGTGTTTTATTCCTTTTCCAGTCACAAGCATAACAATGGGCAACCTATGTGGTTTACACTTGGCATAAGGGAAGCTCTCAAAGGCTGGGACAGAGGGTTGAAGGACATGTGTGTGGGAGAGAAACGGAAGCTAACTATTCCACCAGCCCTTGCTTATGGAAAAGAAGGGAAAGGTAAAACATGTGAAACATTCCCCTTGCTCTAATAATTTCGAATCTCTATATTTTATTGTCATTCTTGGCCTAAGAGGTTAGCAAGCTTTCAGGCTTTCCAGGTTGATTCCGTTAAAGAAGAAAAATTGAGGGAGTCAGGTGCTCTTTTTCATAAATTTGTTTCCTGCAGTAAAATCCATTAAGTGGCTATGTGGTGAATGCAGGGAAAAAAAACCCAGGAACTGATGGTGGCTGCCGTGCTGTATGTTTTAAGTGTCTTTTCTGTTAGTGCTGTGCTCAACAGTGCCCTGCTTTTTCTTTTTTTTTCAGTTTGTTTTTTTTTCCTCCCTTCTTTTGCATTCAAGTGGAGGTGGTTGCTTAGGTAACAGTTGGCTTTTTGGCTGTTAAATCTGTTTTTGTGGTAATACTTCATGAATGTGCATGTGCAAGCCTCATTCTTGCTTTCAGGTTTCTTTTAGAAACCTAAGAAACTCCCTGTACTGCTGCCCAGCCAGTTCTTAGATGATACAGAAAAAGTCACTGTTTATTTCCCCATATAGGGACATTAATTCTTTTCCTCTTACAGCTATTTTCAGTCTGGGCAGTGGTCCCTGTTATCCACAGTAAGATGTGCATGGGTAGTCACTGTGTCACCTACTGAAAATGCACTGATTGCTGTGCAGACAGACACAAACATTGTTTGCAGGGTTTTCTCAACCTGTTTACTACTGAGGGTGTTTGGGGCTTTTCCTTTCAAATATTTCCAGATTCCTTTAACAGGAGGGCCAGATTTAGATTAAAGTTAAGCAAGTGACAGCTTGAATGGTTCCTATTTCTGCTTTATGGGATTAATTTTAGTTAACTTTTTTTTGAGCAATTATTATGAATATTTATGTCATGACAAGAGTTGCAACAAATGGCCTATGGTAGTGCAAGGTTCCAAAGCAGAAAGGATAAATATCTAGGAACATATAGTCCATCATGCTGATGTTCTTTCCCATCACTATGAGACTGTTTTGGGAATGAGGACTGCTTGCATGTTTGCATTTTCTGGCAAGTAGGGCTGCACACATGCTTAGGACTCCATATTACCTCATGCCAGGTAGTATTCATACCTACAGCATACTTCATATCCTCCTTTATTAAATGTACCTGTTTAACACATATTTTTCTAGAAGCTCTGGTTTAGGGTTCAAGATACAGTATTAGAATAATGTTTCTAGTAGAGAATGGGAACCTTGTCTTTATGCAGGGCTCAGCTGTAAATTTTTCCCAAAATTATATGAAATCCTGCAGTGCTCATGTAGTCATCACAGGCCTAATTGTTTGATTAATATGTAAAGCACGATAGTTGCTCTTCAAAGACCTGCAAGCCTCACGTCTGTGTTTAGTGCAAGAAGGTTAAACAGCTAAACACTGCTAACTGCTGTAAGAAATTACTTGCTTTATGAAGACTTTGAAGTATTTGAGCATAATTATGTTGCTGTTTTCAAGTCATGCCCTTGAAGACAGAATTATTTCATTTTCTTCATGCTTTCCTCCAAATGCACATCATTTCACTAGCCTCCCACCTTGGTTGCTGTCTGACTCATCATTTGAGTCAGATGCCTTTTTCTGTAACACTCAAAAAATTACCTGTGTTCCAAACCCTAAACAGGGCACTGTGCCCCGTATTTCCAGAAGATTCTGCACTTTTATTCATCCCAGAAATTTATAAGCCTGTTTGTTACCATGGCTCAGGGTGTATTTACCACCATAGCTCCAAAGTGGTAGAGATGGGTTATTTTTCCCTGTCTTCTCAAGGCACAGAAATACTTTTTTTGTGGTGCTGCCATCCAATATAGAGGTATATTTGGTCCTATTCAACCTCTCTCTATATAAAGAAGCAACGTGATGTGCTAAAAGGTCTTTGACAGTAGCTTCAGCCATCAGCATGAGGGTATATCACATCTCTGTAAAAGCCACTGCCTGATAAACTGAAATCCTTGAGGTGTGGTGGCATGGGCTTCACCAGTCTGTTCACCTCCATCAAAAATGCTATTGTGATAACACATGCCTTGTGATCAGGTTTGGTTACTTAGTTTCTGCTGTGTTTGGAAGTAGTTCAGTGCTTTGTGGCCTGAGTCCAGAGACTGCTGTGGGACACCAACATCATCCCTGCCCTTTTGCCTTTTTCTACGAAAGAGATTTTCCCAGTGGCAGAACAGCAGATACAAGGTATCAGCTGCCAGTACAGAGGAATTTGGAGACTGATGGGGTATCCCGAGGACTAAATTCTCCCTTCCTTCTCCTCTGTGCATTAGTCTTGGCTGTAGCCTGTCTGACTGTACAGTCTCCTTTACTGTTTTCTAGTTTATCTGGCTCTAGCCATGAAAAAAAAAGATCGAAGAACATTGTTTGATAAACTTCTGATGGTAATTGCTGAATAAGAGCTTGCATCAACACCTACTAGCCTCCAACAAAACTAGTTGCATCCAAAGTTGCATTTATGCTGTGAGGGCTGCTCAGAGTCCAGGCTACAGGCTGAAATGGTTGTGGTCATCACTGTTACAGATACTTATCCTTACTAATTCAAACTGCAGGATGCTTTGAAATGTCTAGGCTTGCTGGAACATTGCTCTGACGCATATGGCTTTTGTATGGCATTGAATATATAGTTGGTTTTAACTCTTCTCTGCTTTGGACAGGAAAAATTCCACCTGAGAGTACACTGATTTTCAACATTGACCTTCTAGAAATTAGAAATGGACCAAGGTCTCATGAGTCATTCCAGGAGATGGATCTTAATGATGACTGGAAACTATCCAAGCAAGAGGTAAGTGGGTTATTCTCTTGTGAGCAAATCTAACAGGATGGGAGAGTGGAAGAGAATGCACATCTCTGCTGCACTGCTCTGAGCCTTACATCCTAGTGAAAATTCTGGACTGGAGGTTCCAAAGGAGCCTTGGTAAGCTGAGGATAAGCATGTGACTCATGTGCTGCATGCTTATGGAAGACTTTGATAAAGTAAAGCATCTTAGAAATAAAACCAGACTTCAGGGATTTTTTGATTTAATTGCTGATTTATTAATAAACTAGGATTTCTTGTGCTGTAGGGCAGTCCTATTTCATAGCATTCACTCTGTGAAGGACATGGATTCAGCATTATTCACCATCTGTTTGCCTCTCATTTTCAAATTTCTGCTTTTTCAGCAAAACTGATCCATGAGAAGCTAGTATAAACCACTGAGTTATTTATGTCTGCATATTAGGAATGTAAGCAATAACCCTAACAAATCCCAGAGACTGAAGTGACTAAAACAGACCTGAAACATGGTCCATGGGTCTTATACAAGTGGTATCTGTTTAATAGATGAGTGTGTTGGTATTGTGATTTTTGTAGAAGGCTCTGCGATTCAGAACAATTGGGATCTCCATAGTGAAACCCTAAAAAACTTATTAAAACAAACCTGATATTTTTGAAAACACTGCTTACCATTAGTATCTAGCTTAATGTAAGTAAGTGTTTCAGTGGTCTGTTTTAAATCTGCTTGGGGTCTTTGTCTTTAAAATTTTTGAGTTATCTAGAAATCTTTTAAGGTATTTCCCATTAGAGAAGCAAACACTGAGATTGTGGACAGATTTCTGTATATATCTGAAGTGGCTGTTTACATGTACTGGGTTGTCAAGGTCCTAGAATGTGGAAAAGCTGTCTCTAACCAACTGATTTCTAGTAACTTCTGTCCAGCTATTTGTACTTTACTGTATAGACATCAGAAGACAGGCTGTCCTGACTAATTTTTTGAGTCAGATACCATAAAGATATGGCAACAGCTTTGCTAGTTTTACTGTCACTTCTATCACTAAAGACCCTTCACTCAAAGGGACTGCAGAATCAGTTAGACAAATATTATTCTGGCAGTGGCATAGCAGGGGAGGTCTCTATTACCTAACACCACCATCTTGAGCATAGCATCCCTGTTATGCTGCAGTTACCAATTCTTTCATAAGTCTGAAAATGTTCATTCTCACCTTTTGTCTAACAGGTGAAAATTTACCTGAAGAAAGAATTTGAAAAGCATGGAGCAGTGGTAAATGACACCCAGCATGATGCTTTGGTTGAAGACATATTTGATAAAGAGGATGAAGACAGTGATGGGTTTATATCTGCAAGGGAATTCACGTACAAGCATGATGAGCTGTAGAAAGAAAAGGGTGGCATAATTTTTTTTGACACAAATAGTGGTGATTTAGACTGTCTGGTTCTCATGTCATCTTAATTCTGTGTTTCAGAATTGACAGTTGCTGTTGGCAAAGAAACACTTTGCTTATATAAAAGAGAATTTCTATTTGTTATGTACAAGTGTTTTAAACTATTTTAAAGTGTGAAAATGTACCTCCTCTTATACAGCAAAGACTTGCACATCAGTGTTTTTTAAATTTTGTATTAAATTATTTTTCAGAAATGTAACAGACTTTCCAGTTGTCATTCATTATGAAAATCAAAATCCAGTTCAGTGACTTTCTGTGATTTGTTTGTGTGCCAAGATCACTTTCAGCAGCTGCCTTATGTATTACTTGCAGTCTGTGGCTTAGTTACTTGACCTTCTTTCTTGAGTGTCACTGCTTAAAAAGCAGTGTGCTGACCTTGGGGTTTTTTTTCCCTGAAGATTTTTAAAAGATATAGTAGAAGGCATCAGCATCTCTCTGTACAGCTGAGAAACTGATACAAAGCTGAATGAGAAGAATGATTATCGTGTGCTGATTTTGCTCTTCTAAAGGGAGAGCGTTACCATCCATGTCAATAATTGTCTGCATGTTTCGTTAAATTTGTGAACAAAGCAGGAGTTAAATGTCAGCCAGCAACATTATAGGAAACATCTGTAATTTGGAAAGCAGCAAGTTGTGCTGCAGTGCAGTGGTGGTGTCCTTTAAATGTACACACGCATTTGTTTTGAAACTTGGTCTTGGCATTCATCAGAAAAGCTCATACCTTTCACAGTTTGAGGGGGGATCTTAAGCAGAATGTTACAAGACTGAAGTTTTTCCTCTTTACAGAAGGGAGAGAGTGTACTGACAGGAGGATCAGTAGGGTCTGAAGAACAATTTCCATGGGCTTGTTTGCTTTTGCAGCTGTGTGAGTTGCAGAACTTGTTTCATTGTCCCTTTGCAGCATTTTTTCACAAGCAGCATACAAGTGATATAAATTTTAAATAAAAAAGTGAATTTTTTGAAAAATAGAGGTGTCAGGTAAGTGTTATGATGCTGTGTCTTTACAGAGGTCGAGATCATTGGGATTTCGAAGGCTCTTTGGAGAGGAAGAAACATTTTGCAATTGTCCATGGTTTCTTAAATGAGAGGGCAGGGTATCTCAGGGACAGACTTTATTCTGACATTGTTAACCTATGGGTCTCTGAACACAGCATTGTACTTGAAAATTGATGCCCAAAGTTATGTAAGTATGCAAAGCCAATCCAGTTGTATGAAAGTGAGATTGCTGCATTGCACTAACACTTAACTACTGCGAACCGAGACTCTGCATTCAAGGTTCTCAGTGCTGTAGGTGTGTTAGATGTTTCCCTGCCATCTAGTGTTACAACTGAGGATTAGGGGACTGCTTCATTGAACTGAATTCAACTGCAGAGGGCGTTTAGAGATGCCTGACAGTAGTGATGACTGGGGGGAAAAGGAAAGGTGTAAGTGAGGGTATGCAGTGGTAAAGCAGTTCTGTTTTGGTTTTCTTCCAGCATCTGACATTTTGTGGGTGATGTTCTAAGTGACAGGGAATTGCAACCGTGTATTTTGTTCTCAGTAACCTGAAGTCTTTTTCATCAGTGATGCCATCTGCTTTTCTTGCACCCAATAAAACTTTTGCTTCTATGGCTGTGAGCTTCAGTAAAACAGTGTAGAAAAATGTTTCCCTTCTGTTTTAGGCTCATTGCCTGCCCTTATTCTTTGATTGTGAAGAAATAATGAATAGTAATTACCTATTTTGCTATTCTTACTGGTCATGGTTTTGCATATTGATATTTTTTCTCATCACTTAAAAAAAATCAAACTTGCCTGATTTCAGCTTGCCCAAGGCTGGTTGCATGTTCTGTGCTGGCTGTCTAGATTTCCCCTACAGTCACCAGAGCACTGGGCAGAGGGCAGCTCTGTTGCATGTCTGTTGTTTGTCTTACATTGAGATAGCTGCCTTACCAAATAGAGTCTTTCTCTGTTGACTGTGTGGGGAACCTAGACAATTATAGCCTAGGCCAAGGAAGGATAATAGGATATGAAGTTGATCTCTAAGCCAGTCTTGCCTAGCTGTGGGAATTGGCAGGTACCCAACCAACCGAAGGGGAAATATTGTGTGTGTGTGTGTGTGTGTGTGTGTGTGCTGCTGGGAAGAGCAGAACTGAGACTTTCATTGGGTCTGAGAGGGTTTTAGGTCATTGTTTGCAGTGTTTAGCATGTTCTCAAAACATCTGGCTGGGAAATGAAAGCATAAAAGCATGGAATAAAATTTGCCTATGTTACTGACCTAATACATTAAAAGTTAAGATTAAATAATGGGATGCCAATATGTGATGCCAGTAAGGGCCAATTGTTTCTTTTGTATTAAACAGGACTTTATAGTCAGTGACTGCTGTGAAATGATAATAGGCATAATCTTCTGCTTGGATTTTTAAAGCATTTCATAAAAATATATAAGTGAACTTATAGTTACTTACTAATGCCAGCAGAGTGTTAAAGCTGCATGACCAAGATGCCTTATTCGGTGTTGTGTATAGGTTTATGCCAAGTGAGAGTATGGTTTTTAGTAATTTTCTTGTGAGCTGTGTTAAATTCTGAAATTGAACTGAAAATGTTTTTGTTTAAAGTGCAGAATCAGCAGCAGATTTGAGAAGTCACTTCAACTTGATTATCATTTGCTACTGTTAGAAGTCCTCCTGTGAAGATGAAAGGTTTTCCTAGGTAGAAACAGCACTGCCTGTTATAACCTCAATTGCATTTGCTTGTTTATCCACAGGGCAAAATGCTGCAGTGCCAGCCGGAGCCAGCCAGCAACCTGCAGGACACCAGAGGCAGGCAGCTGCCTGTCCTCTGAAGTGGGGAGGAATATCGGAACTTCAGTGGCACTCGGGAACATTTTGGATGGCTTGTGTGTCAAGTGTGAGGTGTATTTCCCCTGAGCAAACAAACCCTCACTCATACCTGCAAAACATGGCACTTGAAAAAGTGGAGAGGGCTCAAAACAGAGCCTTTCCTTCTGCATCTTATAGCCTTCTTCAAACATTTCTTGTTGGTTTGTGGTTATTTTGGAAAATATATAGTGATGTTTTTTTAGAACTGTAGCCTGTCACTCACATTACACTCACATACCTAACAATTACAGTGGGAGTTGCTGTCTTCTGTAGGTACAGAAGCAGCCTTCAGAGCACATTTTATTTGAAAATTCTTGATATGCTATTCAGTGACACAAGAAAGCTTTTGGCAAAGCTTCAGGAATGGTGCTTTAGTCTGAAATGTTTTTAAAATTTTCTTTTTTGAGATAAACTGACAAGGCAAACAGTACGAATCGCTTTATTTGGTCTTAAATATTTTCAACAACTTATGTAATATATAATTATATATATATAATATATATATAATTATTCTATATAAAATTCAACTTCTTATGTTAAGTACATATTGAACAAATTTCTGCCATAATTTCTTCTTCCTGATATCCTGAATGAAAGTTATACATAGTTGGTTTCCTGAGCACTTTGGTGTAAAAAATAGGTTGTACAGGTTGGTCCTTAAATTATCTTTGTTGTACGTGTTCCTCACATCCCATTGTTTATGCTGTTAGATACAAGGTGTTCTATCCCTTGATCCAGAAATCCTAGTTTTAGATGCATGTGAGTATCAGCAGGATTGGGAAACCTCACTGCTTTGGGGCATTCTGGGAAAAGACACAAAGCTGGGAAAAATGTCAGAGCGAGTGGAATTATGCAGAGTCATGTGAGAGATGCAAAAGGTTTTATTTCCCTTTGGCATCTGCTTACTTGGAAGAAAGAACACTGACAGCCACTGATGCAGGGACTGCAAGTAATAAGGCAAGTTCCTGATTTGACTTTGATTAGAAACCACAGCTTTGGACAGTTCCTATGTGGAGTTTAAGGCAAAATTTAAATTCACACTTCCAAGGTTTGTTAAAGAGTTTTCAGAATAGGTATGTTGAGTTCACTTCTTGAAAATACATTGGCCTCATCATAGAGTTTTTGCAAAAACCCCCAAAACACACTATCCTAAACCCCTTAATTTGTCTTCAACACCGAATTGTTTTTGGTCACAGGAAATAAATCAAAACTGCTTATATTTATATAATCCTGGATAATTTTAGCTTCTCTTGAAAGTTAATCGTAATGCTTACATTCTGTGTCCTAGTTTTCTCCTGGTTCATAGGAAAAACCACTCTCTGACAAAATAAGGATCTTTCTTTAGCTATACTGCTTCTGTTTTCATGCCTGTGCTTGATTATGTCAACAGTTTCACACAAGAAATATAATTCACAATCTCAGTGGGAGGCTGTATAGGGATGAGAACTTGGTTATCATCTCTTCCAGCCTGGAGGGGATTCAGATGGAGGCTCCTACTGCATCACTATTCTTCCTCCTGGGAATTTTTGTTCCAAAAATGATTGGTTTAGCTAGGGGTTGTACCTGGTCAGAGACCATGTGGTATTTCTGTTGAATGATGTAAAAAAAAATAGGAGCTTGGCTTATCTGAAAACGTTGCCATGACAGAGGATAGTTTCAAACATGGTAGATGAGTAACTTTGTGCAAATTTTCTGAACGTCGTGTTCTTTGAGTTTGTCCAAAGTGATAATTTTTTTTTTTACTTTTTTTTTCTTTTCTTTTCTTATAACTGCTTTGCATCTCCATTGGGTAAACAAGGACGAACCCACTTTTAAAATAATAGGGTCTGACTGCAGAAATCCAGTGGAGCCAACACTTCAGAGCTCCCAAAATCCTAGCTATATTTTCCTCTAAAGAGTCTGAGGCTGATGATAACTACCATTAAGAGCTGCTCTTCATTTTAGACACGATGCTTCTAATTTCTAGTTCGTGTCATGACCTGCATAAGGAGATTAAATGATGCAGGATAATTGATTCCTCATCTGGGAGTCAGACTGGAAGCATTAAATCAATCCTGTCCTCTTTCATGTTATTGCCATCGAAATTTCTTTAAAGCAGCTATGTTTCCTCTTCTGCCAGTTTCGCTTAGTAGCAAACTAGATAATACCTATTTATTTTGTGAGCTTGGTCTGCCCTCTGGGAGTAAATAGCAGAGTTTAGCTCTGGTCTCTCTAATCTGCTGGGATATACCTTTATAGAATAGGTTTTCATTCCAGAAATACAATGGAAAATGGTTTTGGTGAACCTGTGTCCATCTGGATATGGACTAATTGTAGTTGAAAGAAAATCACAACCTGCTGGATTTTACTCTTAACAATATTGACCATAATACTTAAGAGAGACAAGATGGGTGGTGTTCTTTCATTTTGACAGAAGGTGAGAATTTACCTTTGCATCCAGTATCTCAGCCCTTATGTGCCATCATGTGTGTACTGCTGTTGTCACTACCAGCAGCTGGGTTAAAACCTGGGCTTCACATGTTCACCTGGACATCATGATGTGCAGTGCCCCCTGACATAATCCAACACTCCACCTCTGCAAAACAGTCTGAAGCAAAGCTCCCTGACACGTGGTGCTCATCTTGCAGCTGACAAACGAGCACAAATTGCTGTGGGAGCACATGTGGAGCAGAAGCAGCCAATGCTCCTGTGTGTGTGGTACCAGATTCTGTTCCTGCCAACCTGAGCCAAGCCCAGCTCACCACAGCACCTTTTGAAACAGCCACAGCCTGTGCCCACGCAGTGCTGGGGCTGTGTGGGGTGGGCTCTAGGGCACCAGTTCTGCTCTGCCAGAACTCTGCTGGCCTTGGACCTTCACACCTTGTTTCCTGAGCAGGCAGCTGTCAGTGGGATGTGTCAGAGCCTCAGGACAGACTGGAGTGGCACCAGGCTCATGCTGTCAAAACACTCCTTCACCCTGGTAAAGCTACAGGCAGGCTTGGAGAAAACACCAGGGCACTTGGGCTGGCAGGGAATAGCAGAGAAGATAAGCAGGGGAATATCTCTCCATACCATCCAGTTTTTCTTGCCTGATATCCACAGCAAATACGAGGAAGTTTAAAAACTCCAGGGTAATTTATTATTTACATTTCTCTGTTAAAATAGGTACATGAGGAATAACACGCAATCAGCATGAAACTTACAATACAGTGTGAGCTTTGTAGTTTTGCCCGTCTATTAACTACTATCTTCCAGTTATACCTTGTGGATAACTCCATTTATGTAAACATGGACTCTTTTATGACAGAGATACTCAGTTGTGAACATTTTAGAAAACACATTTCCTATCCTTTTGGAAGTACAGGACCCAAAAGCACTTATTTTATTTTAGTTAGAAATATTTCTGCTATCAGTGATCTCTTCCCAGCTTGCAGATACCTACCCCTTCCATGAAGAAGGAAAATGGCTTAATCATGGAGAGAGTTTTTTAGAGTCAGAACTCCTTGAAGGCATATTACAAAATAACAGTACAAAACTCTCCAGGTTTTAAGTCTTCTGAAAAATGGAATACTGGAAAATGCTGCAGCAAAAACCTCTGTAGCCCAGGAAGGACATGCTACTGCTCACAGTCCCCAGCGAATGATGTGTATGGGAGGAGAGAAAAGGCTGCTGACACATACATAACTTTTAGAGTACTCAGCAGACCTGTTGCTGGGGTTACTAACCAGAACCCCCCCTGAATGAGTGCTGTTTGCACTGCACCAGATGGCTGATAAATCACATCAGGGAATTTACTGTCCCTTGTGTTACTGTCCCATCTTTTCTCCAAGTGCTATGATTTAATTTGCACCAATTCACACATAGATTATTTAGTCATGACAAACAAATACAAGACACAAAACTGCTGCAGGTGTGCAGTCACTTTAATGAACTCCTGTATCACCCAAAATGATCATACCAAAAATGTATTTTGTCTTATGTATTGATGTTCATGTTGTTGCAATTTGATGAACAATGCTAAGCTGAGAAAAAAACTATGCCTGAGTTTTAATATAATTTTAATAACATAGTTACTGTAGCACATTTATTGCAGAGGGAAGTGAGATGCTTTTTGCAGTTCATCGGTCTGCCACAGGCATTTCTATACAGGCAGCATCAAAAACCATGAAGCATAGATTATTGCATTTTTCTCAGTTTCCAGGGTTCCAACAATAGATGAAGATTAAACAGCCTCATTGCATAAGAAAGTAATGCTGTTGCCTTTGTATTTTCTGCTGCTTTGTTGTCATTCCTGTCTTACCGTCTCAGGATGACAATCCACCTGCCTGACTATTTATTATTATGAGTCTTTAGCTACTGTCAAATGCTTTAGCCTCATTACAAATGGCATTGTAACACATTAAAAAAGCCAATAATAATAAATGTGTCTCGTGATACATTTTAGAGTTATAAACATAAATATCACGCCCCAGATTTCTGTGAATTAAAATAAGGAGAATTACAAAAGTTATGAAAACAAAGCAAGAGACTGATGACTTCTTGATACAACATTACTCCAGAAGTGGGCAACCTTTTTGACTGTGTGGTGGAGCAGCTTGATTGTGTGGTTCAGTGCTGTTATGCCTAACAGGTTTCTGGACACTGAGAGTGACTGCAGCATGCCTGGAGTCCTTGCAGCACTCTGTCCCTGTCACACTGAGGAGTCGTGTTCTGTTATGTCACTTGTGTAATGGGGATATGAATCACCTTCTGTGCTGCATGAGTAAGAGCTCAGCATCTAAGCCTGCCATTGTGCAGTCACATTTTATGTACAGCTGCAGCCATTTCCATAGATTAATCTTCAATGGTATAATTGGATAAAGAGGCTGAAGCCAGGATTTCTCCTATCTTTTTCATTTTGAACATTCACAAAGCTCAGCAAGTGACACCTTTATTTTACATCATAATCCAGCACCTGCTGTCCTTTTTCTTTGTTATGGATAGAAGCCACCTTTAGTGTGGGAGAATTACTCTCAATTCTCTGGTCCCATCTTCTGACTATACAAAAATACCCCAAAACACCCAAGTGCCATTGACACTTCTTGCTCCTTAGGCTCATTCTATGACATCAGTTGAATTTACTGGCCTATAATGTAATTATCATCTAGGGTCTCACAGGTGTTTTCAATGTTACTTACTCTTCTGTATATAAGGAGCTCTTTTCTTCCTGTAACTCACTGTAAGAGGAATCATTTAAGTTTAGTGGGATGCCTTCATGGGTAGTGACATGCAGCATCTTGATGATTTTGGGGTACTAGTTCTGCTGAATCAGCTTTGATCTCCAGCTAAGGAGGTGGTTAAAGAAAACAAAAAACTCACTGTAACTTAAGCTGTATATTGCAGTGTCTGCCTTTTTGTTCTCTTCCTTTCACATATAAAACATGGAACAAAGATTCTCTGAAATTCTCTTTTCTAAAGAGGTATCCTGTTCTTGATTTTGCATCCCATTGGAAACCAATCTGTTACAGAAGAAAAAAACATTTATAAAATCTATACATTCTGCAGTTATGTTTTAAAAGAGGAAATAATCAATAAATAAGCATTGTGGCTTTGTCCTAACTATTATAATTTTGTGTTTTCTGTTTATGCAGCAATATCCATTCAAAGATTTTAAAGATGCAGCTCTGAGTAAATGCTCTCCCCATTTCTTGTGTGAGGTAATTTAATTACTGTGAAGCTACAAGATTTATCCAAAGCCAAGCAGCAAGCTTATGGCAGAACAACATACACCCCAGGCTCTCTCGATTCCCAGTCCTGTGCTCTAACCACTCATCCTTGCTGTTTCACACAGTCCATGACAGCTTACACAGAAAGGAAGCATCAAGGATTTCTGTGTTGACAGTATGTAATCATTCTGTAGACAGTCTAATAATTCTTAGATAGATTATACTCAGCCATAATCATCTTCAGTGTAATTAGAGAAGAGACTTAGTCATCTAAGTGAGCATAATATAGGTAATATAAGTGGTGTGTTATAGGATATAATCTAAACCCATTTCTAAATTGCACCTGCTCTTTTCATCGGCTGTCTTTCTGATTCTAAGAAGCAAGCTGCCTGTGACGCAGTTCATCCTTGATGTAACTCCAGAGCAAGGAATTTGGGTTGTTTTGTTCAACTAAACTTGTTACAATTAAACTGGTATAAAGTCTCAGCTTCTCAGTGATTCAGATTGCCTTTCAATTATATATCTTAAGCAGGAGATATACACTCTTACCCTGTTGTAAAACACATTGAAATGTAATTCTGATGACAACAAAACTGAAAGCAGAGGAAAACAAAAGTCTTGCTTAAAATATGTAATGGAAACCCTTAGAGTATGAAGGGCTCCATGTTGCTAATGCTCAGCCCTGCATTTTAATCAGAAGCATCGAACCTAAGTAGTCCCTATACAGGCTACTGACATACCCTTGAAAAGTGCAATGCCACAGAGTTTCACATTCACTGAGACTGGGAACAGCTAACTATTTTCTCTCTTAGTTATATAACGAAGCTGCAACTTTTGGTCTGCATTTGACAGCAACAGTGTCCAAAGCTTATCCACAATTTCTGAACGGACACAAACCCATGGTGCTGTTTGTGGTGATGAGAGGAAATTCTTCTGGCGTATACAGTTTCAGAATTCTTCCTTCTATATTTTCTTTAAATGTAGAATCCCATAAGCAGTATCTGTCTGGCTTTTTGTTTTCTCTTAGCCAGATTACTAAACCAGAACTTCTGATCTAACAGAATTTAAATATTTATCGATATTTAAGTGGTACTGCTGTACCAACCTGACATACTTGCTTCTTTCTGCTCTCATGGTGAAATACCCTAGTTTGTAATGCTCTTTAATATCTCTACTGGCTCATCTTTGCCTCTCTGACCTTTTCCCCTGCTTCATTTTAACCTTCCTATCTTCCCATCAAACATACTTGGCAGTCTTTTCCGCACATTAAATGTCTGGTTTAAGGCAGGAATTGGTGGAATGTGCAGCAAGGTTCTTCTTGAAGACAGTGATAGAAACCTAAAGGTGCTGCCTTATACTAGCACCATATAACCATATGTTTTAGACTATATTTAGCAGTTTAACCATTTATGCAGGGACCTGCATGATTATACTTAGCAGTTAAACTATTTTCACCTCTGCATGGAGACACAGGTTGAGTGCTGAGGATGGAACACACAGAACAGCCCCATTTGGGCAGGTTTGGCAAAGAGAGCAGGCCATCCGCTCCACATGCCATGGCTGAGTGATGCTGTGCTGTGAATGGGGCCTCAGAGGGACAGTGGGCACAGCTTTGCTTTGGGCCTGGCACTGCTGGTGCAGCTGCATCCAAAGAGCTGAGAGGTCCCCGCAGGTTCAGCTGCTGGAGGGGCAGGAGCCCACTGTGACACTTCACATGCAGCAGCAGGGAATTCCTCAAAATGAACCACAGAATCATAGAATTAATAAAGCTGGAAAAGATCTCCAAGATCATCAAGCCCAACATTTGACTGAGCACCTCCTTGTCAACTAGACCATGGCAGTAAATGCCAGCCCAGTTGTTTCTTGAGCACTTCCAGGGATGGTGACTTCACCACCTCCCTGGGCAGCCTCTTCCAATCCTTAACAACCCCTTCATTGTGGACACTTCTCCTGATGAGGTCATCTCGTGAGCTTTGCAAACTTTGGAGAACTCTTTGAGCAGTGCTTTGGCTGGTTAATGAGGTAGCAGCCATATTTTAAGACACCCGCTTTCACTTCCTAAACTTACCCTCTGTGCGAGACAGAGGAACACAAGCTAGCCGTAAGACTAAAACTGAATGAAAAAGCCCCCAACACGCTCTTGGTCCTCAAGACGGGCTGAGGGACAACACGCCGAACGCTGACGGCTCTCCGCAGCATCACTGAACGCGTTGGGTGGGAAGGGACCGCAGTGGGGCATCTGCTCCGGGCTCATCCCAGAGCACGGGCGCGGGCTCGTGTCCTGCAGACGCTTCTTGAGCATCTCCGGTGCGGGAGCGGCCCCGCAGCGCGGTGGGTGCCGCGCCCTCCGCCGGGACCGCGCCCTCCGCCGCCGGCCGGGGCTCTGGAGCA
>VXBI01011983.1:688867-712417 GCA_013397375.1 Toxostoma redivivum
AGATGCCTTCATGTGCCTTTCTAAGCATATTGTTACGCTCAGGTAGGCATGTGCTGCTTTCAGTCACTGATGAGCAGATATACCTTCCTGCAGGAGCCTACAAAACTGACATCTCTATTTATGCTACTAGAATAATTCTGCAGGCTATGATTAATCTGCCTTAAAAAGAAAATTCTCCAGTACTGATAGTTAAAGGGGAAATAAATCATATTAAATCGGATTCTCAAACAGAAGACAACTTAAGGCCTTGCACAGGCTTGTAAATCTATCTCTATGAAAAAGTGACACAAAACTGAGAAAAGCCACCCATACCTGTAAGATAATGAAACTTTAATAAACCCAGATAAATGATTGTGCTGCAGTAAACTCGGTAAATTTTGATGTAAACTATGTGTCTATGTTAACCAGCTTAGAAGATTATATCTTGTGGGAAGTGGAGTGATTGGCTCATTTGGTTATAGGCTGCTACAGTTTCAACTATTGCTCTAAAAGGTGTTTTAGAATTAGTGATTTAAGGCACCACCAAACATGCTGTTTTGTTCATAATATACATTATAAATCTTCCAGCCAGGCAAAATAAAATCTTGAAATCCTCCAATCATATTCCACTTAAGAAGTAGATCTCTGTGAACACAAGACTTTCAGCTTTTTGAGGTGAACCAACACTGAAATTGACTTAAACCATTTATAATGCTGTGGACTTTTGCAAGTAGCTTATGTCCCAGAGCTTACATAAACAGTCTAAAAGGGCAGGTGTTGTATTGAGGCAAATGTGGTGGATGAAAATCCTTTAGTGGTATCAGTCTGTTTTGTCCTCCTCAGAAAAGTATTTTTGATGCTTAGAGCTTGAGATTTTTAAAGGTCTCTTCCAGTTTTGAAAGACATTTGTAACTTCTTTTTGGGGGTTTTTTGTTCTTTTTGTTTATTTGTTTGTTTGTTTGTTTGGTTTGGTATTTTTGGCGTTTTTTTTTTTTTCCTGATAAAGTATGGCATGATTTAAGCTCCATTTATTTACTCATGCCAAGGTTCATATCTTTGGAAAAGGGTGCTGAATTTGGCTCTCCACCCTCTCCTTCAGAAGTCAGCCGCTGTGGATGCTTTACACAGCTTGCATGTTGGAAAGTTTGCTAGATGTTCGAAGCTTCTAGTAAGAATTTCTTTATTATGGACTTGAAGGGTTGTGAAGATGAACATTGTCTCCATAGTGTATTTTTCTCTTTGCTGTAAATTCAGCAGGTTGAGAAACAGAATGGCTACCCAGACCCGCCTCTCTGCGAAGTCCCCAAATACCGGGTTTCTGACAATGCGCTGCGTTACATCCTAACATCTGCCAACTCTTATGGATAGTGTTGCGACACTTCCTGGTTTTTAGGGAACATTTAAAACTAAAGGGAGACTTCCAGCGAGTTACTTTGATGCTTTTTATTTTGCTCCTTGTTAACATAACAATGTTGCTAATTTGAAAGGACAAGCAGTCAGCGTGCATTTTCCAGCTGTGAGGATATGTAAGGATATGAGGAATGTGCGGAGGTGCGCAGGGACGCGGACCCGGCTGAACCGCAAAACGCGATTGTGCCGCCTCTTTACAAAAAGCGAAAGCTGTGCGGCCAAGAGTTCTGCAGAGCTAGCAAGTCCTCATGATACCAACTTGGGTGTTGTACAAAGATGCTTTAGATGCCGGCAGCCCCTAACAAGGGTCTCTGGCCCAGTGGCAGAAGCAAGAAAGCAGGTGCTTCTTTACAAAATGGAGAGTGTTACAAATGTGACCTTAAACTGCGGGCTGGGATGAGAGCCACAAAAGGGTTAGAGTTCTGTGGCTGCCTGGGGACTCAATTAATAGCGCTGACACCCACTCAGTGAAAAGTCTGTGTAAATAATGAATTTTCCCTGTATATGCAGCCTGTGATGGAAATGAGTCTGAAAATCTGTTGTCTTCTGGATGACTGACCCTGATTTGTTTTTAAATAGCACTATGTTTTCATTAACATAATTCAGATTACTTGGGGCAAAAAATAAGATCCTGTCTTATTTTGAAAGATGCCTGCTTTGAAAGCAAGGACATATTTTGGACAAAGATGTTTACAGAATGAAAATAGAACTGGTTGGTCAAGGGATTGTAAACTTTTATAACAGCTGACGTCTCACCATTTGTTAGGACTTAAAGTGCTGAAGAATTTTAGAATGCTCATTTCATGGCCACTACCTGATATTTTAAAGACAGTCTAAAGAAATCTGACAGCTGGTGCTAGGAACATTCCAAATTTTCCCACATACAGCAAGAGAAATATTTTCAATTCCTTCCAGGCCTATTATGCCTTTGTTTAGTTAAATGACTGAAGGGAGCATACAGCTTAGCAAAGCTTTGAAGTGCAGCTTGATTTTATGCCTGTCCATGGAATTGCTATTTCTCATAATTCAAAAATAAAAGTAAATTTACTGGAGAGAAAGGCCATCCCAAAACCCTGACTCAAAGTTTGAGGTGTTGCCCATATTGAGTAAATTCCTGAGAAATTTCCAGCATGTAGTTAATGTAAAAAACAACAAAAAAGAAGTGTTGAGCATGGCTTGCTAAATTTCAGCAGCTGATTAAACTCCTCTTGGATATCGTGTGAGGCACAGCTTGGAGACACAGAAACAATCACAGTGGGATGTTGCACCTTCAAGCAGTAAGTTGGTGTCATCATCCATTGGTAGTTAGGAAAAAGTCAAACAATTTGACTTAGGTCTGATAATGTAATGTCCAAACAATAGGGACACAGAGATCTGGCATAGTTTTGTGTTTTGTATTCAGGAACAGACTCTGCTTTCTAACTTCTTAATACATGCAACCTTTCTCTCTCCTGATAAGTCATGCATTAAAACTGTCCAAATTGTCAATTAAAAAAAAATAACCTTTCGGTGTTTCCTTAGATGGGAACAGTATTATTATTGTGCCTTTCAGTTTGCTGTCTTTGTTCTGTGCCTGCAGCTGAATGAATTTTGCTTTTCATTTCTGTTTTTGGAAGCACTGCTTTTCTGCAGAGTGCAGAGATCACATGTCTCTATGGGCATAAGATGCTGGGCTGGATTTCTAAATGGAACTACAAGCTTGTCTAAGGCACAAGAAACATCTTAATTTTAAAGTTAAAATAGAGGTTGAAAACCAACAACTAAGCCCTGAAAAATGTTTTCACAATTGTATCTGACCTTTCTTTTGCCATCCCATTAAAAATATGGAAGAGTTGAGAACAAATGAATGCATGGCCCGCTCCATATATTCATATATTCACTCCATATATTCCATATATCCTTTCCTAATGAGACAGCCTTGATCCAAACCTGAGGACCCTTGTTCATATGCTTCTCTCTGTTTTTTATTGTAAATGTTTCTTGCAGATTAGATCATTTACTCTTTCTGGTTGAAATGACAACAGGTTTATTGAAATCTTTAAATGCTACTGAAATAGTTCAGCAGTATTAGCACAGCTGGGTTTCTGTTTCATAAAACCACAAAATGTAGTGAAGAATTGTCATCCTTTAATACACAAACCACATTATATGTCTTCATAAAAGGTTTAATGTGCTCTCTGGACCTTAAAAGCAGCTCAAATCACTTTTGTAAGATAAATATTAAAGAGAATGCTGTCAATCACCAGAATGTAGTCCAAACTTAGCAGCAAGGAGTTTAGCAGCCTCTGCATTTCTGCTACCTAAAGCACCTGTTAAAGACCAGCTTTAAATTGAAGAAACCAAAGCAGTGAGGGTGGAAAGATCAGACTATATGATCAATAAAACTGATATTCTGACCAAACTACTGTGGAGGTCTGAGAGGAAACCCTAGTGTTAACACTACCACATTTGTTTTTGTGAACACCTGTGCTGTCTTGAAAGCATTATGTTTATTATTACCAGCATTAATAATGGGTTATCTAGGACAATCACAGGTGTGCTTGAAAAACTGGGAATTAGGAGAGGTTTAGTCTTCATCCTGTACAACACTTTGATCGTGTCTGAGCTTCAGAGAGCTTGACAGTTATACCAACAAAGCTCTTGAAGACAAACAGAGAAAATGTTTGAAAGCTGAGTCAGTGTGATGTATCTGTGCAACCTCACTAAGGTGAATGAAAGCAAGGTGTGTTGTTCCATGCTCCATCCATACTTGCTTGAGTAATGAGCACCGCAGTTTTGCTCCTGGGTGAAGGTTTGGCTTGATCAAGCTGAAGTTTTGCCAGCTTCTGAGTCAAATCAATACAAGGCAAATTTTACAGCTGAATGCCATTCATCACAGCATGAGGTGAATGCTCTTCTGGTGTCAGTGCTGACTGAAGCTTAATGTCCTTAATATCTGCTTGAGCATTGCTTCAATTTCTTGCAAAGAGTATCTGTACTGGTGGTAGCTGACTTGTCATGTATCACCTTTTACTTTATACATGATAATGACTAGATATTATTATTATTATTATTATTATTATTATTACATAGATATTATTAAATTTTCGAGCAAGAGGCTATATCATGTAGAAAACAACTTCTTTATAGTGTGTTAGGGACAGAACTGTTTGTAGATGTACATCACTTACAATGCCTTAAATGGTGTGTTGCTGGGAAAGGACTTGCTTTACGCAA
The DNA here is from genome assembly GCA_013397375.1 of Toxostoma redivivum. Taxonomy (NCBI): domain Eukaryota; kingdom Metazoa; phylum Chordata; class Aves; order Passeriformes; family Mimidae; genus Toxostoma; species Toxostoma redivivum. The sequence goes on from VXBI01011983.1 coordinate 693,473, forward strand.
GAATAGCTGCTTCAGAACTTTATCATCTGGTATAAATCTTACTTGGGATTAACAATAGCTACTAATTAACATTTCAGAAGCTTATATTAAACCCAGAGGGCTTTTATATGTGATGTTAGTGGTGTCTATAGCTTTTCCTGAGAAAAAGTTGCAGGGCATTAAGTAAGCAGCAATAAAAAGAAGTGTGAAGAGCAAATATTGGTTTAGTTCAACAAACATGAGTTAAATTTCAAGATAGACCCTTACTTTCACCCTTTTTTTATCACACCAATCCTTTTTATCACCCACTGCTTCTTAGTGAGGGCTGCACTTTCATTAGAAACCTATTGTTTTGTTTTTCAATTGACAGAAAAGACAGAGAAAAGGGCAAATCCAGTTGCGCTGTTGTAAGTTTTGGAATTACTTGAACAATAGCTTGTTATAAGAGCTTCAAGATCATAATAGTTCATAAGACTGAATGTTTATTTTTGGTATTTTTTTTTCTTAATATGACAGCAACTGAAAGCTGCTGTTGGTGAGCCAGTTTTCACATAATTTGTAGCTTTGTAAAACTAATAATTACTTTGTGCTTAATGTCTTCAGGTTATTTTGGCAAACAAGGAAAATAAGCTGACTTTAAAAGTCAACATCTATTTGATGTGGGATGATAAAGTTATTTTTCTGAGAAGTCATTTTATTGTAGCAGTCAGATTCTTCAGCTTTATAAAAGATTATTGCCGTACCAAATTACAATTTTCAGAGAAGTACTCAGTGTTATTCTGGAAAAATAACAGAATAAAACCCCAAGGATTCTAGAATCCTTTCTTTGGTTTGGACTCTGTCATTCTAAGCTGACAGTGCTTTATTGTGGATGCATAGCTATTTCAGTTTTCTTGGGCTGGGGGGAAAGAAGGCTCCATAGCACACTGAATTATTTATGCCTGTCTCTATTTTCTTAAGAGTGTGGCTTCAGCCTCTGACACTTGTGTTCATGAGGTGGAGGATGGGATACTGCAATCTCTATTCCCTGTGTTAATCTCTCTTCCAGCATTATTTATCTGTTCATTTTTTTGTAAGTTAAAAATAACATCTAAACAATGCTTCCATTAGATTGTCGCAACCCCTATGTACAGATTTAATAGCAATTTTATTCTGTGTTGAGCACTTCTGATTGTGGATAGATATTTACTGTTATAGTACAAGTTGTTCTAATTGGAATTTGTGAGCTTTAATATGTGTCAGCATCTGTAAGATCCTCATGCTGTGAAATGGAAAATACTCTGTTGTAGGTGGGGTTCTTGTTGAGGTGAAGCAGGTAAAGAAACAGGAATGGCCTTTGTGAGGGTTTCACAGAATGTTTATTTCAGCCACGCGAGTGCACAGTCCCGGACTTCAGAGGCGAAGGCAAGGGCAATGGTCTAGGGCTTTAGGTTAAATACCTGGGGGTTTTACAAGGGTGGGGTTAGGGCTTAGGGGCCAACAGGGAACCAGGGTGGGAGTGACCAAAAGGCTGACAGACAGAGAGAGGGCAGGGGGCTGTCCTAAGGAACAGAACAAGGGTTATCTTGACCTGGTAGAACAGGAGTTGTTATCAAAAGGAGATAACTGAGAGGCTTCTCCTATCTTTCTAACTGGGAGTGCCTTTTAAGGACTCCACAATACTCCAGAGTGAAATATTCCAGGTTTTGATATTTTCAGCCTGAAAGTTGGTGTTTATGCTTATCAAGATTTATTGGTTAGTTTTCTTGAGGTGGTGCTAGTCAATAACACACCCATGTCCACCCTATTTCCGGAGCATAGCGATGCTCAGACGTGTTTATAAAGCCCTGGTATTTGTTGTACCTACTGTTTCCCATTGTGATACATGGAGCCAGACATTTGTCCAGAGAAGAGCAATGAAGCTGTGGAAAGGATGTCCTATGAGGAGCAGCCCAGGGAGCTGTGGATGTTCAGCCTGGAGAAAAGGAAACTCAGGAGAGACTTTATTGCTCTCTACAACAGCCGGAAAGGAAGCTGTAGCTAGGTGGGGGTCAGCCTGTTTTCCAGACAACCATGACAGGAGACGAGGAAATGCTTTTGAGCTGCACCGGGGGAGGCTCAGGTTGGACATCAGGAGGAATTCCTTCACTGAAAGGCTTGTTAAGCATTGGAACAGGCTGCCCAGGGAGGTGGTGGAGTCACCATCTCTGGAGGTGCTCGAGAAACCCCTGGATATGGCACTTAGTGCTATGATTCTATGATTGCCCAATGGTTGTTACTCCTTTCTTTCTGCATTAAAATACTTATGAACTCAGTACTGTCTGTTTACCACTGACAGTAGTGGTGACATATTCATACAATCACTTTGACTTGTCAGGTGTTAAATGGGACTTATCACAATGAGAAAAGATCTTAATAAAGGAACTTGTTAAGTAAGTCTTCTTTATAGTGTCAGAGCACGGGAGACCGGAAAAAAATATAACCAGGTGGAATATTTCATCCCTGCTGTAGCATGTTTTTCTCAAATAAAAAGATAGCAAGTGGAGTATATTAGCTTGTGGCTGCTGCTCAGAACTCTTTTTTCAACCTTTATGTCTGCAGTGATTCGAGGTCAACCAAGCATGATGCCTGTTAACCCCCTGCAAGTGCAGCAATTATGATGTGGTGGCACAGCATAATGTACAGCTCTGCCTATTTCCAGGGCTTCCATATGCAGAGTGATACTGGATATATCCAATAATGGTGTGTACAGTCCCCATTTCTCTGAGCTTGCAGTGGCCCATCTATGAGTGCAATGGTTTGCAATTGAGACATCAGTCTGTCTACACCAGAATGTAGGTCTGAGCTATGGTCTGCTGAGAAAATCAGGCCATGTGCTTAACATGCTCTGTGGTAAAGGACTGTGTCAATGGGCAGCAAACTGTTCTTTGAGATCTATTTGCTGTCATTCTCTGTGTTTTCTAAGGTTTTCAGGATTATCTTTCACTGGAGGAACAAGCTCTCTGTGAAAAAAAAAAAAAGTGTAGGAATTATAACATTAGGTGGTTTTAGAAGTCAGGCTGATTTATCAGATACTATGAAGGAGTGTTCTTTTCCTCCTGTAGGTGAAAGGTTCAGTATTGAGCCATGTAAGTGGGCAAAGAGGTGGAAAGTATGTGAAAATAAGCATGAGGACAACCTGAAGCTAAACAAAGAAAAGAACATGAAGTAGGCAAGTAGAAATATCCTGCTTAGATAGGTGGCTGCTAACAGACTGTTTTAGCTATGTGATGGAGGAAGATAAAGTACAGTGGAGTTCTGAACAAATAGAGGTTGTGGGTATATCTGAGAAACGGCCATCCTTTTGTATATTCATATTTTGTATATTGTATATTTTGGCCATCATTTGTATATTCAAAATGAACCAAATGAGGTTCAGGGGAAAAGTGCTACCTAGCATACTGAGTAGATTTGAACTGCAGTAGACTGCTAGATGGCTTCCTTCTCTAAAATGTAATCTGAGATCCTACTGCAAAGTCCTCTACTGACAGTGGAGGATTTCAGGTTTTCAGGATAAGGCTGAAACATTTGACAGTGTTTGATTGTTATGTACTCACCTGTATGGAATACACTGTGTTGAAATGACCTCTAGTTACTGGGCAGCTTGCTCATAGTTATGAAATATACTGTGTGCTGAAGGGAACTCTAGTTATAGAGGAGCTTACTCACACTTTCATGCTTAAAAAGCATTACCAAAATGGCAAGTTTGGTTTTGGTTCAGTAACTGTTGGTATATTTAAGGAAAAAAAATCCCACAAATACACTTACTCGTACTTTCATAATTAAAAAGCATTACCAAAATGGCAAGTTTGGTTTTGGTTCAGTAACTGTTGGTATATTTAAGGAAAAAAAATCCCACAAATACACTTACTCGTACTTTCATAATTAAAAAGCATTACCAAAATGGCAATTTGTTTTAGGTTCAGTAGCTGTTGGTATATTTAAGGGAAAATCCAATCTCACACATACAGTTGAGACTTAATTTCAGGGAGATTTCAGAATTCTGAAGGGCATTATATACCTACAAGCTTTTAATTCTTTTCTCTATCTACTCAGACTGTAGGTATGTAAATGTCTGCCTTGCATTCATTATTTGTTCAGTAACAGAATGCTGAAACATTTCCCATCTTTTTAAGCCTGTCAATGTGTTTAGGTATTAATTTAATAAAAATTAGTATTGTATACAACTTTAACCTTTATTGCTAGGCTCTTGGATGCCTAATGTTTTTCAGCTGTGTCATGTATTTCAAATAAATCTGCTTAGTTAATGTTTAGAATAAAGGAAATACTTCTTTTGAATAGTGAGGTCCTCACTAAATCTGCAAGTTGTTGAAGATTTTGGTTTATCTGGCAATCTATCAGAAGACAAATTTGGTGTACTAAAAGATGATTTACCTGAAGGCAGATGGTAACTCTGAGTGCTGGAAAGCAATTTCATTGACATCACCAGCACAGCAACATTCATACTTGGAGTAATTCATGGCAAAGTACTGGGTGGTTTCATTAGTGATGAACGTTGGGCAGCACTCTACATACATACCACATTCCAGTTAAACCACAGAGGCAACTGAAGTGAGACTATTTATTGTGTCCAAGTGCAGGACACTCCTGTAGAACCAGTGATGTCCCAGATTTAGAGGCACAATAGGCAGGTCTGCAGCCCCAGAATCCTCTGAAAGATGTGTTTTATCAGCTGAAGTAATTCCAGCTCAAAGTAGTTTGTCCTTTCCCACTGGTCAAAACTCTGCTTATGAAAAGGGATTTGTTTGTTTCCTAATGCATTTTTAGCTCAAGTGGATGAATATAATTTTACCTAAATTGAAGGATTGTGTGAATTCCCTGGGCAATTCATTGCCTCGCATTGTATTGGTAGGGGGCACTTCTAACATGGGTCTACTTGACCTTTTTGTGCAAAGTTGAACATCTGTGTGAGCTGTTCATAGTCCATAGGCAAACAATTACCATTTTATGGATTACAGTCTTTAGACGAAAGAAATTCTTCTTCTGTTTTATTTTCTGCTCTTCTGTGAGAAGTATGTACTCAAGAAGCACTGCTTAAAAAAAAAAAAAAAAAAAGCTAAATTTGAATGGTTTTAAGCATGTGCAAGCTAATTGTAAAAAAGCAGCTTTGCACACTCCCCCATGCCCAGCATTGTCTTGCAGATGAATCTGGGTGTGGGGGGAACTCATGTGCTGGTTGTTTCTAAGGAGTGCAAATGTATGCAAGTATTTTTACTTCTTCAGGATATTGTGGAAGACCAAGAGGAACTTGTTTGTTTATTTGGAAGCTGAGTTTCTATTGCTGTGATAAGAACTATGAAGAAATCTCAGACATCTGCACTTTTAACAAGTGCTTTTTAAACAAGTGATAAGCACCCTACATTTTTCTTTTGTAGGCATATGTGCCAGAAGTTTTCCTGAATGGTGGAAAGAAATGTCAGGTGTAGCAATGTACACAAGACCAGCTACAGTAGTGTAATAGTCCTGAAACAGTTTGTAATTTTTCTTAATATATTGTCGTTGCAAACACTTAAAATTATCCTATAAACATTTCACATTAGCCTACATAAACAAATAAACAGCAATCAATTAACTTCAGGTAAGAGCAGCAATACAGACAAACCACAGAGAAAATAAAGTGCAATTAGTGCTTCAGTCTCTCCCATCTGAGTAGATAAATTGACTGACAGTTTTTGATGTAATTGCGCTGTACCTTTGTTCTGTTTCCAGTTATGCTATTGTCCTCTCTCAGGAATCCCTCAAACAAATTTTATCTTTCCTTTTTAAAAATATTAAAGTGCATGTGAGCAGAGGGAATAAATTATTTAAAGTTATTCTGTATCTCTGCACTTGTCTGAGTCAGCAGAATACATCTAGGTCATACGTTCCCAAGCAGCTCCAGTGCAGAGGATCTTTTCAGTGGGGACTAAGCAGACTCATTGAAGTATTTTTCCTATTTTCCTTTTTTCCTATTTAAGCCTTCACAAAGCTTGGGTGAAAAATGATGAAAATTATTATATTTTTAAAATGAAATTCAGATAAGCTTCCTTTGAGCTTCCCTTATCACTTCACAATCAGCTGACAGAGGGAATGCATTCGCTCTCAGCTACAGTTAGTACCAGTAGACTGAATGATTCTCTAATGTATGCAGTTCTGAATAAAAAACCCCAGTAGTTTTGTTTGTCTGTGCTTTCTTTCCTTTCCAGGATGGCTGCAGCTCCTCCAAGTTACTGTTTCGTAGCCTTCCCCCCGTGTTCTAAAGATGGGCTGGTGGTGTTTGGGAAGAACTCTGCACGGCCCAGGGATGAAGTACAGGAGGTGGTCTACTTTGCTGCTGCAGAGCATGATCCAGGAAGCAAAGTTGAGGTAAAGGTGAATTGTAGTATTCAAACTGTGAGAAATCACTGTTATTGGAAGAAATGAATACTGTCTTGTTTTCTCATCAGCTTGTGGAGTCCTTGCCCACTTCACTCAAATCTCTTGAGTAGAAAAAGACAAGATTTTTAGAAGTCTGAAAACAAAACTCACATTGTAACTTTTTTAATTGGGGAAAAATCCATGACCTCTACTTTTTCCAGCAGACAGGCACAACTGTTCACATCTCAGATTCCTGCATCATGTAGTTGACCGATTTCCTTTTAAGGGAAAGGTATCCTGGCTAACTGGAACTAGAAGCCAATTTTCAGAGTTTGCCACGTGCCAAATGAATTATTCTCATTCATGTTTGTTGTTTGTCAGTAATGGGGCCTGACTATGCTACACAGGTTGAAAAACAGGTAGCCAGAAATCTGTGACTTGAGAAACTTGTGCTCTAATAAGGGAATGTGAGAGGAAGAGAATGAGAGTGTGCAAGCTTTGTAAGCCAGACTTAACTCTTGTACATGCCATTGGCTTTGTTGGCATGTTCTGCAGCTGGGCACCTGCATCATGGTCAATTTTTAGTGCTGTGCTTTTCTCTGAATCCAGGCTGGATGTGGAGTCCTGAAGCTGGATACTGATGCTGCACTGCCAGGAGCTTTTAGAGTCCACAGGCTCTTGCTCTGACTGGCAGCTGGGAAAGAAGAATCTGTGAGGTTCCCTGCATGCAGCTTCCTCTTGCCCCTGTGGCTATGCAGAGGGCTGAGGACAGGAGGTGTTCTGCACCAGGCTGATGTCTGTCATCCAAACAGATCCTTTGATCCTTTATGGATCTAGTTGTCACTTACCTAGGAGATATCCAAAGGCCAGTGCCAGTTTTAATTCTGTTTGTCATATGGGATGACTTCCAGATTTCAGATTTCTTCTTTCTAACAATTAATGTTCTCTTAACTATTTTTGCTGCCAACATCTATTACAACTTGTGCATTATTAAAGAGTTTAATTCTGGATATAAAGAAATCCCCTCCCCCAGGAGCACAACGTGCAGTTATGTGCTGTAATACCTTGTAGACACGTGCTGGCATATGTAACACAAGTGTGACAATAAGACAAGAAAAAAGCTTCAGAGCAGTTTGTTTTAAAACACCTCTTCACAGAACTGGAAAAAAAAAGTTCTGTTACTGGGGAAAAAGAACTTTGGAAAGCTTCTTTATTTTGTACCCTTAATGGAGAACAATTTGTAAGACCTTACTGTAAGAGTTCTTGATTCTTTTGGTCTCTTTGCCCCATATCTTACTCTTTGATGAAATTGTCATAATTTGCTGAAGCATATAATTAAGCCATATATAATCTGATTCCTCTTTCACACCATGATTAACTGGTTTAATGCCTTTTTTTAGAATTCAGTCATAAACTCAACTCTTTGGCCAGACCTTTTAGAAGCAGGAAGTAAAATTCCTTTTCATAGCACAACACAGCTTGTAGATTTAGTCTGCCAACAACGATCTGCAAGCATTCCCCTTAAATGCTGAATTTTTTGTTTTAAATCAAGGTGAAATTTGTTGCAGTGTGATGAAGATACACTTTTAGATTATAGACTGGAGTGGGCCATTTTCTTTCCTAAAGTAAGGGCTTAAGTCCTAATTAATGGATACTTTGGCTTCTCCTGGTCTATGCTACTGTGTAGTTCTAGCCTGAGGTTTTTCAAGTAAAGTTGTGTACAGCAACATACAGGCTCCAGATGTTTGCCAAAATTCTTCCTGTTTCTTCCTAGCACAGGATAAAAAAATCATCATTTTCTCTGAGAGTAGTGCAGTAATTGTTTATCACTGCATCTTCATCACACTCAGCACTAAGTATCGTTAATTTATTTTCCTTTTTTTTTTTACTCATGCATATTTTGAGTAAGCTGGTTAAAACACAGAACTAATTTTAATTGTTTTGTTAGGTCTAAGGGCTGTCTGGTAGCTTTGCACAATCGTTGTTTATTGATAGTGAGTGGTACCTCAAAGTCAAGAAAAGCTTTAAGAAAAGCTTGAATTCAGCTGCTTTGCCTTGTTAAATACCAGGAATGTAACACTATCTATCTTTTAAACAAACTTGTCAGAGGTAATTAACTGATGGGAGAGTAGAGAGGAGTGTCAAAGCTTCTATATGTAGCTTTGACATACCCAGGGTTAATACGTTGTTCTTTAAAACCCATGAAAGCTGCCAGTAATAACTTCAGTTATTGTTGATGTAAGTTTTCTTTTTTACTGCAGCTTTCCTTCCCTTGCACTTTGTAAAACTAACTAAACTGCTCTGAGAAACTAAATGTACAATATTTACAAATGGAAAAATGTGGCTGATCAATTTCACACTACAGTTTTTCTGAGTCAGCAATCCTTTGTGCTTCTGACAAGATTTTTCTTCTCATACATCGTAATGTTTTGGGTTTCTTTTTTTCCAAATGATCAGCTTTTCTCTCCATTCCATATTGTAAGTTTGCTTTGGTTTCTTTACCTTCACTGGACAGTGATAGTGGACTTGGTTTTCATTATGTTCTATTTTTTGCTCACAATGTGGTTCATTGTGTATTAAATTGTGATTACCTGTTTGTGGCAATCACTCCTGTTCTGAATTTCTGTTAAGAGGTGGTAATGACACAGGTTGTTCTACAGAACTCTGCCAGGGAGTTTGTTTCTTGTTTATTTCCTATTTCTGTTCTGCGCTGCTCCTGTTTGCAGCTGTGATAATGCACAGTGTAGCCAAAAGTGGCACAGTAATTCAGTGAGATCGTTGCCATAAAGGAATCAGGCAGGCTGTTCTGTACAGCTCTCAGTTGCTTTATGGCAGGGTCTCAGGGGAACTCAGTGAATACTGCAAGTCATTTTCAGCCTGGTCTTTGTGGCTCAATCTACCAGCCAAGTAACCCTGCAGCTAGCTCATCAACATAATTCCTTCCCTCCATGTCAGCAGGTTCCCAAGACCCTGAACAATGGGGCTTTTCATTAAAGGTCCCTTCTGTGTATGCATGTGACAACTTTCTCAAAAGTTTGTTCTTCCCTTGCATTGCAATTTTGCAGTGGCGGATGCTGATCAGCCCTCTTCCTTGTTGTAGTGATCAGCCTAGTGAATTTGTGTGTGCAGGTGAAGTATTGCTTCCCTAAGCATAAATAAGGTCCTTTTCTAAATGCCTCTGCTAAAAGTAAGTGTGGTTTTTTTTTCTGAGATGTGGATTTTAAAAATTTGTCACGTTTGTGAGAATTCTTTCCATATGCTCCTTAAAATCAAGCCCCTCTGTCTTATTTTTAAGGTAAATTTTACATACTGGATTTCTTTTATTCTCTATTATTAACCTATTGCTTGCTGTGGTTTTCCTTCCCCTGAAGAAGTCTTGGCTGAATGACTTTTTTGTGGATGAATTTCCCACGTGGATTTTTTTTTTCCTTTTAGATTTACCTTCTTTTCCTCTGACTTAACCTTATAGTCATGATTTCAAAATAGTCATGGTTTCTTGCTTCACTATAGAGGTGTAAAAGCTCTTTTATCCTAACAGCACGCAACTTCTTATGGAGTAATGGGAAGGGGAAAATAGAAAAGGTAGACTAGCAAAGAAGTCTGTAAAACTCTGGAATATGCAAAAATTTTCTAGTATGTTGGTATTAAACACAGATCTGGGCTAAAAGCCAGCCCTCTGTGGGGTAGGAGGAATTTTTTTGTTCTTTAAAACATCATGTCATAGTTATGGCTTAGTTATTCTTTTGTTTTCTCTGTTGGGTTTTGTTTTGTTCTTTTTAAGGGATATTATTTTACCTCCCCTTGTTCTAAGCTTTCAGAGGAGCAGTAAGTTTTTTTTCTGTACATTGGTCTAAGGACTGCAGACATTAAATCTCACCTAAAGGAAACTGATAGGTCCCTGCCTGGTGTTGTATGGCAGTATAAAGCTTGGAAAACAGACTTTGACTGTATTAAAGTTGGCCTTTTATCACCTGGTGATCTTAGTCCTGGTATTTGTAACATAATCAGCAGGCATCACACCAGTGCTGCAGTTCAGTTCTGGGGTACTTTGGTTCCCTTTTTGCCAGCTGTTTGGGTTATCTGCATTGTGTCATGGGCAAGGTGTTCAGAATCTGGTAACAGAGGTCAATCAGCAGCAGGATTTACTGAGAATTTGCTCTCTGGGAAGCCATCAGGTCAGACTGGCAGGGCTAGCTCACATTGCTGCAGGTGTGGGTGTACACCTGGGCACCCCCAATGACACTTCCATGGGAAAGTGGTGCCTGACAGGAAGCCTTGATGAAACACAGCAGTGCTTGTCTCTATGATGGAGTGTTTAGCTTACTCCATGTAGATAAATGAGGTTGTAGTCTGAAGATTTGCAGCTCAGAGGTGCTTTAGGAAGCTGCATTCTTGCCTCTCCACTGGCTGATTGGCAGCAGAGCTCCTGCACACTCACACACAGAGGGCTTTGCCCAAGCCACCTTGCTGGAGCTCACACTGAGACTGCACACAGAGACAGAGGACAGGCACTATGCAGGCCGACAGCAGCTAAGAAAAGAAACTGGTTGCTGCCTTCAGCAGTCTATTGCTTGGCTATGGTGAGCGTTTTCTCTCTCCTGCTCCATTGCAGGCCACTGGCCTTTAAACTGATGTGTTTGACTTTGCTCTGTAGCACAGTGCACAACCCGGCAGCAGTTAGAGGTAGAAGGCATAATCTCTTGGATGTTTCTGCCCTCTCAAAGCCTGTTTTTACTGCAGGATTGCTGCCAGAGCAGAACTGGTTAGCTTGAACTCTTCTTTTTTGTTCTTAATCTTTTTAATTTTCCCTTTTTAATTGTAGCAGACAGGAAGAAGAGGGGAGAGTATTAGAATTGTGTGGGGCAAAAAACTGCCAACTATTCCATCTTGACCCAAAACATTTACTTGTGTCAAAATATATGAGTGAGCAAGTATTTCAAACACCTAGGATATCCAAGAGTTCCAAAGATACCTCTGTGATGGGCCCTTTGTGGCTTCTTTGAAATCTGTTTCTTATTGTTTTAAAACATTAAATTAATAAGCTTCATTCACATTTCAGTTTTACTTTTGCATATCACCCAGGAAACTGCTAAATTTGTATTTTGAAAAACATAGAGGTGAATTCTTGACTGCTAAATGCACTCTGACATATAGTGTCTCCAGAGAGTGTTCTCAGCCTTGGGTGCCTTTCTGCACTCTGTGGTATTTGATTTGTTTAAAGATATTTAAATTTCATTTTGAGGAGCACTTTTCTGTACAGTGGCTCACACGCCTGACGCTCCTTCATGGCTTGATAGAGCAGGTTAGAGTCAGTCAAAGGGTGCAAATTGTTTTGATTTTTGTCAGGGGAACTGTTTGGCTTTTCTAGCTTCTCTAATTATTGGTGTTTTTTTCCTAGAATAAAATCTATCATCCTTACACACTGCTAGAGATAATATTCAAATTTTGTAGTTATTGGCTGCAATGAATAGAAACAGCTGGGAACAATATGCAAATACAAAGCATATGTAAAGTGCACTAGGGTCCTCATAAAGAGAGAAAAAAACTGTTCTTAATATGAAGAAGATACTGTGGCAGAAAATGGCTTTTTTTCTCTATTTGTACAGTTAGTAAATGCTTTTATATCTGGCTACAATGTGAGGAAACAAGTAGTAGCACAATGTGTTTCTGAGAGCTGGCTACCTGAGGATTCTTGCTGCTGCTGGAGAGACTTCTGCTCTCTGCTCCGGTTTGACCATGTGAGCACTGTAATTGGGGCTGACTACTTGAGAGGTACCCAGGATTTATCCTGGATTTATGCTGGTGTATGGCTGTCCCCTTCACTGTGGCACAAGTTTTGCTGCTGTAGGAGATGTCATGGCCATGTTTAATGGGTGTGGTGAAGTCATCCAGATATCTTCTACTCTCTACCTAGTTCTGTTTACTTTGTAAGCAAGCAGTGGTAATAGCATTGCCTAACCACCACTTTTGTATTGTGTTCTACTGATTGTGTGTTTTTCTTCCAAATGACAGGTTATTCCCACTTCTTTGAGCTCTACTAAATTTGCTTCTGTAAATAAGCAGCAAAAGAATTGTCTGTAAAGCTCATTGCTAGGCACATCTGCATTAGATAGTCTGAGGGGTTTCCTTGAACAACTCCATTCTAGATTTCCAGATTTCCACTTCACCATGATGGGAAAGCCCAGGCAGTGTGGAATCACATTTCCAACCAGGCTGTCAGTCTCAATGTCTTGATGGCCAGGGAGGCAGCAGGCTGTGAGACTGCCTCAGCACGTTTTTTGCATCCCTCTTTTGGAAGGGGTTAAAAAAGCAGCCATGGTGCAATTTACTCAATTGCTGCAAGCATACAAATATTCCACCTATTTTCAGATATGTGCTATGGTATGGCAATGCTTGAAGAAGTGAAGCCAAGAGTTAATGCCAGGTTCGAGCCTGGATCTGATGGCAGGGAAGGGGGTTGGGGTGGGATCTCTTGTAATCTGAAATCTTAATGCCCCTTTTCAAAGATCATTTCTTTCTAAAGCATTCCCTGACTATTGCCTTTGTTATCCAGGCCTGAAGCCTATGTGATTTCATTGATATTTCATAATGACCCGACTGACAGTGCTAGGAATTTGGCTTCTGCAGCCTTAGTACAGTAGAAACTACACAATAGCTTCTTTTCATTAATGAAAGAAGAAGTCTCTTGTGCTTATGACTGTGGTGTCTGGTTTTGGAATACCTCCAACTTATCTGCATGCCCTAGCTAGGCTGGTAGATACATTTGTGCCTTGTGCTATTCTTAGAACTCCCTTGATAAGATTCTCTTCTTGATACTGTAAGTGAAATAAAAGAAGTATCATTAGTTCCCAGCCTGCTCAATTCTCTTTAAAGTTGTTGGCTGCATCTCTTGTGTGTGAGGCCTCTCTTTAGTTTTATATTTTCTAATGGGAATTGACTGTCACAGGGCAAGGTGCCAGCTATGCCACTTTCAGGGCTTGAATTCTAGAAAATCAATGGACACCACACACTCTCAGCCTTTGCCACCAAATTTGTCAGTATTCTTCTGTTTTTAGCATTCATACTCAAAGAAAAATGTTAGTCCAGCTGAGGCTGGACATTTCAGGAATTTTGAAGACAGGGTTAGTGGCAAGCATAATCACAGCAGTACCTGATGTCTGTTTTATTTTTCATTGCCTAGTTTGGCACTGTGCTCATTGGAAACAGGCTGTTCTGCTGTTGTGCTGGAGGGATTTGCCAAGTCTGTGGGGTGCAGGAGAGGGGACAGGGATATTGGAATTTTTGCCTGCTTTTGAAATCCTGTCATCATCCAAGCTCCTGTTCCTAGAGATCAAGTGGCCAGTGAGGGTTTTTTGTTGTGATAGTGTTGTGTTTCCCCCACTATTTCCTTTAGTGCTTTAGCTGTTGCAAGGCTATGTCCTGTTTTCTGTTGAACAAGAAGCAGTGGTTTGCTGTGTTGCAAATCCAGTATCTGACTCTAGTTGACCTACCTTTATAACTGATGTGTCTTGGCTACAAGTGGATAGCCCAGTTCCTCTTGTTTCTTGGGAAAGATTTTTCTGATGTTATTTTAAGGAGGGGATGGTGAAGTTATGAAGTGAGAGCTTTATGTTTAAAATTAATTATCTACTTTTACCTCTGGACCCTAGTTTTTTGAGAAGCTCATACCTACTATTATAAATATAAACCATGCTCCTGCCTTAATACATCAATCCTGTTGAGTGCCTACTTTTATGTTTACTGGAGTAAATAATTATAGTGGGAAGGTAAAATGTCATCAAGACTTATTCAGCAGTGTCAATAACCATGACAAACGAATAAGAATCAAGTCAATTGTAGTTTTACAAGACCTGTCAGCGACTGTTAGATTGAAATGGTTTTTCTGTTATTTAGGTCTTCTGAAACAACCTATATAAATAAAGCAAGGCTTGAGTATCATCTATGCACCTGAGTTATTGTACGGAAACTGAATATAGCATGAAATATTCTCTATGCTCACTTCTTTTTGGGTTGGGGGGACACAAAGAGGCAATATCGAAGGTGACAGCTTTATTTTGAAGTGTGTAGTGTTGCCTATGGATGTTTTCTGGCCACTGATTACATGGTTTAAAAAAACCCCACATTTTTTTCAGGATGCTCTGGATTCATCAAGCAGGAGCAAATAATTTCCCCTTTCCCTTTTCTCAACTGCTACCATTGACAATAAGATCTTTGCAATGAATAGCAGCTTTGGTAGTGTTTGCTTTTGGAACGAGGCGCCAAGTAATAAATGATTGGTAGCAAGGACAGCCTTGCAAATATGTTTTGCAGAGGAAAGGCATTCAGCATTTTTTAGCTTAACTATCACTTTTCAGAGTGTTACCATTTTTCCTTCTAAAAAATCAAAAAATTAGTGTAAGCAAGCTTGTATAATAGGGCTATTCAGCCAGAAAACACTGTGCAAGTGTGGGTGTACGAAGTACTGAAGTCTCCTCCATGCTGTGTCTAGGTTTTTGCTTTCTGCTGTAGGATTGAGAAGGTTCATGGATGGCTCTGCAGGATGGCTGCAGCCAGCTGACCACCTATGACATGGCTGAGGCTGCAGACCTGGGGCCTTATAGCTGCTCTGGTGCTGTCTTCACATATAATCTTCCCTTGCTGCTCCAGCTGCCCCTTTGCACATCCAGCAAATACAGTTATTCTCTGTTCACACACATGCTTATCCAAACAGCACTGACCTGAAGCTCTGAAATGAGATTGTGCAGAATGTCAAAAATGAGATTTGTTTGCTGACAGCTCAAAAGGAGAAGGAGGAGTTTTGATAAGAAATATCAGTTACAGCATGGCTTGGTTATGCAACAAAGCAAAGGGTGAACTGTATAAAGAGTTTTTGTTAGTCAGATCTTAGCTCCTGGCCAGTGCCAAATGTTGCACCTTGATAGATGAGGAATTTGTCTCTACAAAATCACAGTGTATTACTATATAAGCAATATGGTCAAACAGCCTGGTCAAATATTAGGGATATTCTCCTACTAATACAGCAGGTATTTGTCCCTGACAGGATCTTCTTACCTAAACCTATCCTTAGACTGAAAGAGTTCACTGCCCCTCTGCTTTGTGGTGTTTTGTTTTTTGTTTTGTTTAGTTTTGACCTATTTGCACACATTACCTAATGAAGGTGGCAAACTTATTTCTTGTATCCGTCTTGCATGGTCAAATTGAAGGACTCTGAAAATCCCATTTCTGACCAAAGATTGTCTATTACATGTTTTAATTGCATGCTAGAGGAATTATTACTGTAAAAATAATTGCTCAGGACTGGAGGCTGAAGATGATCATGCTGTATAATCTTTAAAGGCAGAAAAAAAGGCCGGGAAAAAAACAAAGCTTCTTGATACTCTGATAATTTTGGACTAATTTCTGGCCTTAGATTTTAATATAGACACAGCCAGGCAAACAAGGCAAATAACTTTTAGTCCACATGTCCATTCTGATGATCCTGTTTACTTTGATATGCCTGATCAGATATTCCTCCAAAAAACTGTTGCAGATTACTTCCTGTAAGGAAGATGTTACAATAGGAATGCTGGACCTGTCATAAATACAGACAACTTTAGGTTTCTCAAAAGCAAATTCTGCTGAAAAACTTGATGTGAACTCAAAATGTAAAGTCCATTTTTTTGGTTTGCACAAACCAATGATGGATTGAGCCCTCATCCATGCTACCTGGGAAAACAGTGCTTGTTTTGAAGGCAAGGGCTTGTTTTGAAAGCAAGTAAATGTATTTGAAAGATAACATAATTTCTTTCTTCCTTGCAGTTACAATGACTTCTCTCCAGCCTTCCTTAGTATTTTTGACTTATCAGAGTACGTTGGCAGACAATTAAAGGAGACCATTTGAAATAGTGAAAACACCAGTTTGAGGTGCAGCAATACCCATGTTTTATTTCTGTGGTTGTCTATTGAAGTGGTTTATTATACCACTCAATCTTTTCAAGGCTTTTTTTCTCTTCTTTCTGCCAGTTGTCTTTGTGTTGGGGGCAGCTGCAGGGGAGGCAGCAAGGGAGAGGAGGAAGCTTTCTAATGTATTTTGTCCCAGTTACCATTGTTACACTATATATGTAATAAAGTACTGGAGATGGTGCTTAGGGGAGGTGGTAGAATGGTTTGATGTTGTTATTGTGTACAGTACAGCATAACATAATGTAATATAAAATGACATATATACATATTATTATCATACATATATATACACATATATATNTGATTCTAGCATTTGGGTCCTGCTTTTTTTCTTTTTGTCTCTTGGAAGCCTGCAAGCATTAACACATGTATTTTCCCAGGCTTATACAATATAAGGATGTGAAGGTTCAAACATGACCCTTAAATGTTGTTTTAAAAAGTTCCTTTCATTCACAAAGCACGGACCTTTTAAATAACATGTGTCCTTTCTGACCATTGAAGCCTTGTGTTACTTGAGTCACAGCAACAGATGAAGTGATTGTTTAACTCTTTCCCTTCCTGCTGTCTCTGCAGTGCACGTACATCGAGATTGAGCAGGTGCCGAAGACTCACGCTGTGGTGTTGAGCAGACCCTCTTGGCTTTGGGGGGCAGAAATGGGAGCTAATGAGCATGGAGTGTGTGTAGCTAACGAAGCTGTCGTGACCAGAGAACCAGCTTCTGAGTCTGAAGCCTTGCTTGGCATGGATCTTGTCAGGTGGGTGTCCTGCTGAGCTCTGACCAGCCTTTCATTGTCAGCCTTAGATGATGCTGGTCCCAGGTAACAGCTTTGTGGTGGTGACATAAGGAGATTTTAAAACTATATAAGCAGGCTAGGTAAGGCTCCAGATACAGCTGAGTGAAGAGTTAAAACACTTGCAATCTGAATTTAGCTACCAAGAATGTACCAATTTGTTGTGGGTTCACTCAATCTACCTTGTCTACCCATCCTACAGTCCAGCAGTGGCTATTCTGACAGGGTAAGAGATATGATTACATTGTTAGTTAGGAGCTGCTAACTAATTTGTAATATCAGATTTCTGGTGTGCCCTTCATTCTCCCCCACTTTACAACAGCCTACTCTGACCTAAAAAGGTTATTCTGGGCTTATATCCAACTGTAGGCATAAACAAACTACTATGCCTTACTTCAGTCCATGCATTCCAATGCAAACCATTGCCCTTATCCAAATGCTGGCACACCAGCTCCTGTGAGTCTGTTCATTGACGGCTGTCTGACCAAAAGGCTTGTGCTGCACTCTAAGTCTCAGCCTGCATAATGATCTTGTAGTGATGAGAATTTAAAAGAGGCTTGGGTGGGGGATGAAACCTGAAAATGAAAGAAGAGAGGATGTGCAAACTTATTACAAAGAGAAATGAAGCAAATTGACTCAGTTTAAAGACTGAAGAAAACAACAGCTGCATATTTAAGTAAATCACTCTTAGGACGAAATAGTCCTACTAGACTTTGCCCTAGGACACTTAATAAGATGACTGAAAAAACTACAGGTGAATTCTTATTTTTCTTCAGGAATAGTGAAAAATGAGAGAGGTAATGAATGACTAGAAAAAGTTAAATGTTGTGGCTATGCTTAATACAGTTAAAAAGAGTTGTTGTAAACCACCTTAACCTCAACTGTTGAAGGGGAATAACGTCAAATATCAAGGAGTTGATAAAGAACCATTAATAACTGGTAGTCAAGAAAAACCACGTCAAACCATTCTACTTTACTACTGCAATGAGTTATCATATTTCACGAATAAAAAGCTAGGCTTCTTTTAAAAAGCTTCAGTAGAAAACAGTTGTGCAATGGTGGAATGCTCAAGCTCTCTTCATTTGAAGGAATAATTGTGATCATTTTAAGCATTTGTTCTCTTTCTTTACTTGCCACTCTCTTAGTTGTGGACTTGGAGCATAAAGTGACTTAGCAGTGTTGGCATCTTGCTCTTGGTTATACAGGTCATAGGAAAAGTGAGCTGCATTAGTAGCAGCTTTTAATTGGAAGGTGCATAGTATTGCCTAAGTCATAGAATGCCTGCTCTCTCAGGTACCTTGGCTTCTGAAATTTTTCTGGTTGTTTTTTTTTATGACCAGCTGTAAATAAAAATTGTAGAAAGAAGTCTAGTTTGTTCCATGTAAGGAAAAGTGGGCCTTCTGAATTGTTACTTAAATCTTGACAAGTGGTGAGGATTTAAATTTAGTCAGTGTACAGCTTGGTTTCAAAGCACACCTCAGTGGAATTTCCTTAGTAAAACAAAAATTTAGACTAGATCTACTGTAATCTCAATAAAATAAGAAAACCAGAAAAGCATACACCACTGGCGAATATTGGCTGATTGGCTGGTGAATCAAAGAATTGAACAACAATGTTAAAGTCTCAAAGGGTGTAACAGTGTATGCAATTGCTACGCTTTTGCATTTTGTAGTAAAGCGAGTGGTCCTCTCCTGAAGGAATGCTGATTTATGTTTTCAAAGGGAATCCAAGTGATATTCTTTAAACCAGTTTATGGTTACAGATGTAATTTCTCTAACTACTGTCCTTAAATAAATAAAAAAGATTACCAGGTGAATGTAATGACCGTATCGAATAAGCATCAGAAAGTTAGTGATTC
>VXBI01011990.1:4303-14593 GCA_013397375.1 Toxostoma redivivum
GATTGATTTCAGGAATGGCTCCCCAATCCCGGATTGATTTCAGGAATGGCTCCCCAATCCCGGATTGATTTCAGGAATGGCTCCCCAATCCCGGATTTCAGGGCCACCCCAGGTGCTCAGAGCTGTCCCCACTCTGCTCCCCATGACGCCCTGCAGCGTTGTTCCCAAGCTGGATCTTTCCCTGGATTTTCCCCGGATCTTTGGAGTGCTAGAAGATGGCAGTGCTGCCACCCTGAGTATTTACAACCACTCCTCCTCCTCTCCTCTCACCTCCAACACTTCCTCTCTACCTTTCTACCACATGCAAGAACCCCTTGGTTGCCTCCAAGTCCTGCTTCCCGTTGGGAAGTGTTTCATTTCCAAAAGGCAACAAAAATCTACCTTCACTCCCTGCTACCCCCTCTACTCACTGCTCCCCAAACCCTTCTACAACGTGCCTACAACCTTCCTACACCCTGGAGTAAAGCAGTTCTCTTTCAGTAGTGTCTCCTCCCAGCCCGTGGATTGCTCCAGGCAGACCCTGGAGCACGAAGGATCAAGTACTGGAAAGGAAATGCCAAGTCTGAGCAACAAAAATACAAAAATAAAATAAAAAAAATCAACCAATCAAAGAAAACAAAACAAAACAAAAAAAACCCCACCCAAAATCCCAACCCCCAAACTCAAAGCTAATAAAAAATTAAATAGTTGGCAGGATACAAGAGTGAGACAGAGGAATGTACAAAGGACACACAGAGATCAAAGATTCCAGTAGGTGAACTGAGAACCTGTTGAACTTGGGGTCTGTTTTTTTTGTAGGATTTCTCCTTTTGGAACACACAAATTTGCAGGAATTGCCCAAACCACACACCAGAGTGACTTCAGTCCTTTAAGGGACTTTTGCAGTGTTGACCAAAACCCCTGGTGCTGCCCAAAATTCCACCTCACTTCCCATCCTCTACCACGACTGTGGAAAACTCCCAGGAATCCAAATTTGCTCTTCACTATGCCATGAGGTTTTTGGAAATCCCAATGCATTTCAAATGTAAAAACAGACCCCAGCTCAACAGTGACCGCACACCATAGCTGCCATTCCAACATAAACCCAAATCTGATCCGTGGAGCCCCCAGGGCGCTCCCGGTACAAAAATGTACAAAGAATTATTTATAAATTAACAGTTTTCCCCCAGGGTGGCACCAGGGCTCCGTTTTTTTTTGGTTTTTTCCTTACACCAGCGTTTCTTTCCTCCTCCCACTGAGCTGCTTCTCCCTGGATTTCCTGTGCCCCAGCGAGGTTCTGTGGGATTTCTGCCCTTTGGCCTCCCCCGAGTCCAGGACGGAGCCGCACGGGGCCGCGCTCTCATCCAGCTCCATGTGGGATATTCCTGGCTGGCGCTGCTGGGCTGGGATGTTGGGCATGGAGGGGTTGTTCTCCTCACACTCCTCGCTCAGCTCAGGCAGCTCCTGGAGCTCTGGGGCAGCAGTGCTCCTGCGGAAGGGGGCGATGGCCGTGCGGATGCAGTTCACCCACTGCTGCTTGTGGAACACGTCGTTGGCCTGCAGCGTGTGCGACTGGCCCGGGCTGGGCTCCTGGAAGCGCACCCGGAAAATGTTTTTGGCTGCAGGTAAAAAGGGACAGCACATCAGCTCTGAGTGGCATTCAGAGATTCCACTGGGAGGTTTGGAATCCCAGCAAAACCCTCCCAAATCCCAAAATGCAGCAGGGAAACAAAGAGATGTTTGTTAATCCAAGCCTGAGGTGAGCTCACCCCTGCCTGGAGCCGTACCTTTATCAGAATTGCCAAAAGCTCCCCGGAAGGAGCCCCCCATTTTGACATCCCCGTCCTGCAGGTCCTCCAGCAGCAGCTCCTGCACGGGGATGGGCTGGCGGTACACCTGGAACGCCTGGCGCTCGCCGCGCGTCACCGGCCGCGTCAGCACCAGGATCTCTTGGAACAGGAACACGTAGAGCTTCTGCAAGAGAAAGCATTCCTGTCACAGTCTGGGACATCCCTCTGGGATCCAGAGCTCTGACACCCTGGGATGATCCCAAAACATCTGTGGGGTTGATTATAGCCCTTGGAACAAATCACCAGCTTTANACGAACTGCCAGACAAGAACTTTTACACAGCTCGGGGAAAAAACCAAAACAGATTCTGAGACATTCCAAAATCCACTCTGTGTCCATGAGGTCACACATCCTGTGGGATTCAAGGCCTCCTTATCTGTGGTTTCACCATAATCGTTTTCAGTCTCCTGTGACAATGCCAAGGTCTGACACACACCAGGATTGCATCAGCAGCTTTATTGTTTTATTGATTTGATTTTACTGATCCCTAGAAGGGAATGATCATTCCCAGACACAGGGATAGGATGATTAGGAGCTGTATCTTTCCTGAGAGCATGGAATGCCTCGTGTGCAGGAGTAAAATCACCAATTAGGCAAAAAAAAAATAAAAATAAACCCAATCAACAAAGAAAACATGAGAAGATTTGAGGTTGAAGTCAGGACAAAAGGCAGCAGCACAGCCTGGAGCACAGTGAGAGGGAGATAAACTCCAGGCAGCCCAGCCCAAAGCCAAACAGGCTTTTGTAGGAAGCCTTTTGTTTGGAAGAGCCAGGGCTCCTAATGGGGAATGTCAGAGCACCTGGAAGTAAACAGTGGCAGGAAATCCCTCTGGGTGCAGAGCACTTTCTCTGGGCACTCTGTGCTAATGATTTTCCAGCTTCCCCAAGCCAACTGTGGAGCTGTCAGCAGGAAAATTTCCCTCACACCCTGAAACGAGGCTGCCCATGAGGGATTTCCTCTGCTTCTTTATCCAGTGTTTAAAACCACCCCTAAGGATGGAAGGCTCCTGCTCTGAGGGAAGTTTTGAGAATTAATTAGTGCCAAACGAGGGACTTACGTGTCCATTTTTGTTCTTCAGCTCCCCGTGGCACAGCAAAGCTTTGCTGCCCTCAATCCTTGGATCCTTCTGCTTCTCATCCAGGTATTCCAGCTTGTCAATGTAATACTGGCACTCAGACTCGCCCTTCTTCAGGTTGATATCAGAGAGGACTCCTTGGATTATGGATATCTGAAAACCCAAACAAATGATTAAGAGGGATTAACAAGCCCTGTGTGACCTCTGCTCGTGCTCCTTCACAATTCCAAAGGATGCAGTGCACGTGGACTGACCCCTCACTTTCCCTGGCACAGAAAGAAAACCCCCCTGGGAACCTGCTGAGGCTTTAAGGAAGATTTTGGAGCTCCCAAACCCCATCCTCAGGTCAGAACAAGCACACGAGGATTACTCACAGCTTCCTCCAGGATGTGGATGTCGGGGTGGTCTTTGGGAGTGTGCCTCAGGATCTCCTTGAGGAGCAGGGGGTATTTGACCAGGCGGCTGCGGGGGATGTCCAGGAAGCTCCAGAGGTCCAGCTTGCGGCTGAAGGGGGACTCGAGGCAGCGCTGCAGGAAATCCTGCACCCTCCTGTCCTGCTTCTTCTGGTCCAGCAGGGCTTTGGC
Source organism: Toxostoma redivivum (assembly GCA_013397375.1). NCBI lineage: Eukaryota > Metazoa > Chordata > Aves > Passeriformes > Mimidae > Toxostoma > Toxostoma redivivum. The sequence goes on from VXBI01011990.1 coordinate 7,792, forward strand.
TGCCAGCTGGTTGCTGCAGTAGCCTTTGTAGGCGTGGAGTCGGGGCAGCTGCAGGAACAGAGGAGGTTTAGGAGTCAGACTGACGCGGGGAAAAGCAGATGTCACTGACGTGGTCAGCTCAGGGACGTCTGCAGCTCTCACTGGGGATTTCTGCCAGTAATGAACTTAGGGGGGAAGGAATGGTGTGAGGAGGAGGAGATCATGGAGCTCCCAGTGTTTGGATCGTGTGAGGAGGAGGAGGATGAGCCCATGCAGCCCCCAGTGAGGAGGAGGAGGATGAGCACAGGGAGCCCATGCAGCCCTCAGTGAGGAGGAGGAGGATGAGCACAGGGAGCCCATGCAGCCCTCAGTGAGGAGGAGGAGGATGAGCACAGGGAGCCCATGCAGCCCCCAGTGAGGAGGAGGAGGATGAGCACAGGGAGCCCATGCAGCCCTCAGTGAGGAAGAGGAGGATGAGCACAGGGAGCCCATGCAGCCCTCAGTGAGGAAGAGGAGGATGAGCACAGGGAGCCCATGCAGCTCCCATGTTTGGGATCAGCAGTTAACACTCCTGGAATCCCACTGGGACAGAGTCCAGGAGACACTTGAACCCTCAATCATTCCAGGTCTCTGGGGTGAAATCAGGGCTATTCCAGCCAACAGAATCCCCCATTGTTTCCAGCACTGCCAGGATCTCCCTTCCCATCTTGCACAGAGCTTTGCAGCTTCTGCCTTTAAACCTTCTCTAAGCTCAGTTTTAGCCCTTTGATCCCCAGTTCTGAACTCACCCACTTCACAAGGATGGGCCCGATCTGCTCCACTGTTCCATCTGGTTTTGTTGCTTCTCCCAAACTTGCCAGTAAGTCTGGAATGGAAAGACAAAAAGAGGAATTGCAGCAATGCCCCAACAGTAACAGGAGAAAGCAGAGAGGTTAAATCCCAGCACCCAGCTGCTCTTACCTTCGTGCAGAGGAATGTAGGAATCCAAGTCCCCAAAAATGTGGGTGAGTTCCTCCTCAGACATGATGGAGAGTTTCAGCATGGGATCATGGTAGGCCTGTCAAATAAAATATAATAAAAAAAATATATTCAAATGTGCCAAGCCCCAGAGATGATGGTTTAAACTGAGGGGATTGAAGATGAAAGAAGTGAAGGTAATAGAAGTAATAATGCTGATCTGATGCTAAAAGGGTCACTCTGTGAACTATGGAGGACTTAAATGAGAAGGGTTTTCCTGTCTGGACTGCTCCCAGCTGGGACAGGGAGTCCCCAAGCAGCTCTGCATAAAATCCTTTTATGGCTGGGTTTGGTGCAATCTCAGCAGTGCTGGCCCCATGCTCACGTCAGCTTTCTGGGCCAGCTTTCAAACTGGGGGTTGTGGGGCTGATAAAGCTCCCACGTCATGTTTGCAGGTACAAAAAAAAATAAAAAACCCTCATTATCCCCTGGAACGTCATCACTGACTGCAGGAAAAATCTCCACTCACCTTTCTGGCCAGCTTCAGGTCTTCAATCAGGTCCTGCTCTCCCCTGGACATCTCATAGATGGCCTGGGAAGAAGGGAAGAAGCATCCAGGGTTATTCTGAATGCCACTCTTCCCCTTTCAGCTGCCATGATGAACAGCCTGCCCTGAACAGCCCCGGCCGTTTGGTGGCACCTGGGCATGACAACCCTGAATAAATCTGCTTGCCTAGCCCTGAGAAAGCAACTGTGTGAAAGCCCTGATGGCCCCTGCACGAGCCAAATTAAATATCAGAGCCTTTTAAATCACTGCTTTGAGCCAGGCAAGGCTGCAAACACAAAACCCCCAAAACCGCAGAGGTCAAACCCCAGGCGGCTTCCGGCGGCTCCTGTGCTGCCTCCACAAGATTTGGCCAAGAACTCCAGGAAAAAGGCAAGCCAAGGCCTTGCTGCTTGGCTTCCAACCAATTGTCAGGAGTTTCAGGGAGAAAGACAGCTGGCTGTGTGAGGAACCTGAGGTTGGGGCAGCTGCAGAGCAGCCAGCGGGGCCGGGGCTGGGATTTCAGGAATGCCGTGGAAAGTTTGGCATCTCCAAAGGATTCCAGAGTGGAATCCTCCTTTTCCCATGCTGATGCAGACATAAATCTCTGGTTTAGGTGCACAGGAAGATGCAGCCCCCCTCCCTAAAGGTTGTTACTCCTTTCCCAGCAGGGGAAGGGACAAAAGGCCTCGGCTGCTGTTCCCAATCCCGTTTTTTTTCCGTGGGCAGTTACCTCCTGGCGCTTGATTTCTTTGGTGCTCAGGGATTCCTTTGTGTTGGTATCCAACATTTCAGACCACAGGACGCTGTTCCTTCTCTTAGGGGGAGTAGGAGCAGCAGATCTGCTGCATGACTTCTGGGCACAGCCAGGGGATTTGCTGTCGCTGCGAAGGGTGAACGACTGCAGGGGTTTAAAAAAAAAATAAATTAGCAATATTAAAAACAATCGTGGTGAGCCAACATTTCAGAAGTATTAGAGTATTATCCACAGCACTCCCAATCCTTCATCCTTCTGGCTTGTCCAGGGCAGGAAAACACACCCAGACACTTTTCCTCAGATAAAGGAAAGCTTTAATCAAGCTTGGCAAGGTTCTCCCTGCCCCTCTCCCTGCACTGATCCGCTAGGGAAGGCAAAGCTTGGGTTGATTTCCAAGCTACGAGGAAGTAAATAAACAACTCATAACTCTTCCTATGGAGAGGTTAATCAGAAGCCACTTGAACCTTGCCCTGGTGTTCTGCAGGGTTTTCAAGAGCCAGCCGTGCTGTTATCTGCAGGTGGGAGCACAGAGCTCCTTGGAAAGCAGTGCTGGGACAGCGCTGGGCAGCAGGGGCAGCTCCCATCATGCTGCAGCACACGTGTGCCAAGCCCTGGGGCACTTTTTATCAGCTCTTTATCCGAGGCAGTTGGTTTATTTACTGCAGAACCTGTTTATACAGCACTTTATACCCGTGCACTCCTGAGGAAGCACTTTTCACCCCCAAGGCCCATAAAAGGTCAGGAGAGACACCTCAGAACCCCACAGGGTGCCTGTTTTACCCCATCCAACCAATCCCCTGCCCAAATCTCCAGCTTTTACTCCCTTTTCACCTGGATTGTCTGCCCAAAGCGTCGAACTGCCCCATTTCTGACAGGGGAGATGAGGTTTGCCAGGGAGGTGACTCGTGCTAAAGGCCGGACCCGTTTCGTGCTTGGCTCCTGCAAAGCGAGCAGAGAACAAATTGTCCTGGCTGTGCCTCCCTAGGAAACTTCTCAGCCAGGTTCCAAAAGCACAAACCCACTTAAGGAGTGGCAAACACAGCAAGGAGAGTGTTTTTGGAAGCAGCTATTCGTCTTTCAAGGCTATAAATATTTGTCTGAACTTTAAGGCTGCAATTAAACTGCAGAGGTTTTTGCCCAGAGTTAAAAGAGGTGAGAGAACATCAGTGAGAATTCAAAATAGGGCTCCAGCAGGGACTGTTATGCTTTGAACAGAAATAGATTAAAGTGTTCTCTGACACTATGTGGCAGCTAAAGATGGAGCTGGGATCTGCTTCTCCGTTTTCTCATCTTTTCCTCTGCAGAAAGAATGTGTTTTTCCATTTTATTTTGGAGAGCAGAGCAGCAGTGGGGGCCCAGCACAGCTCCTTTAACAACCAGCAAACAGCCACAAGCTGAACATTCCTGTGGGGGACACGCACACAGATAAAGCTGAAATCCTTCAGTTTGCAAAGCTTCCTACTCCCCCTGCAATCACTGTCATTTTTCTTACACGTTGTTTAGATTTGAAAGCTGGAGCTTCTGCTTTTCTCCACCGCTAATCCCTGCAGGGAGCTCAAGTCTGGCCCGACCCAAACGCTGCCAACAAAGAGGAAACGCCCCTGGAAAGCTCCTGCTGCTTCAGTTTTGAAAATTCTGTTGGCAACTCGACGTGTTTGAGATCAAAAATATTGTGTGGTGAGGGCTGGGCAGGAAAGGTGTGCACAGAGGGGAGGTAAGGCTTGGAAAAGGCTGCAGGATTGTCCTGGTGCTCCCAAACATCTGGCACAGGGCTGGATGTGACTCATCCTCATGAGACAGCTCAGCACCGAGCTCAGATCAGGACAGGGAAGCAGCCCCAGTTTGGGCTGAGCTCAGTTAAAATTGGTTAATTATTGTTGAATTTCAAAAGGCAGGAGGCAGTGGGGGCTGCTGAGGACGAGCTCTGTGCTGTTTCCATCCCCAGCCCAAACCCTTCGCTCAGAAGTGACAAATGTTGAAAACAAAACTTAAAAAAAAAATGGGGAATAGGAACACACAGAGCTGGGTTTGAGTCATGAAGACTGAAGGAGCATAAAAGCTATGTGTGTGTGTGTGTAAGATCTGATTTCAGCAACTCGACCCCAGCAGGGCCCTGCCCACACGCGGTGTTGGGCAATGGAGGAGGAGGAGGAGGAGGAGGAGGTGAGCTCACCCTGAGCTCAGCCTTAAAACTTGCAGGGGGGGAACATGAAAAGAAACAATTTATGAGCCGTGCAGGAAGAAAAGAGCTCTTGGCACGGCGTAAAGCTGAGCTAGAAACGTTTGGGGAATGTCAGAGTTAGGAGAGCACCATAAAAATGGGGAAAAGCTGTAAAAGTGTCCTGGATCACGGGATGCTCAGCTGGGTTTAAGTGGGACACCAGGAACTCCTCCACTGAGCTCCAGACGGCGACAGCCAGGAAAAGGTTGGAGAGTTAGGCCAGGCTCAAGGACAACAAGGAAGGTTTAATTTACTGCAGATGTTTCTGAGTGGAAGAAAAGGGAGGAGGTATTTACTTCTAGAAAATCATTTATCATTGCAGGAGGATAAATAAAGGGCCAGGAAAAGTTTAACAAAGTGCAGGAGTGGAGCAGGGAAGATGCAGACACAAAGCCACCCACGGCTCTGGCAAGGCCAGGGATAAAAATAGCCCGGAGAGGCAAAATGTGACACTGCAAATGAAAAGCAAGAAAGCTCCAGCAGGTCAGCGGTGAAGGGTCAGCCGTGCGGAGATCCAGTGACAGGGCCGGGAGCCCAGGGAATGTGGGAATGTGGGAATGCCTTCCCAGCACATCTGTGCCCGGCTGAAGTGACACGGGCACGTGCCCAAGGGCCGGCAGCACGAATTCCTCGATCCAGCTCAGCTAAAGGCTGCTTTTCCTCTATTAAAGGAGAAAAAAAAATAAAAAAAAAAATCCCACTTTGAGCGCTCCTCAGACACGGCTCGGCTGCCAAAAAATCGCATCTGGCTCTTCCCCTGCTGCTGGAGATGCGGAGCAGGGAGGAGGAAAATCAAACCCCGGCTTGGGAACTCCCCCTTGGCTGAGCTCAGGGTTCCAGCCCGGTGTAAGCCGAGACTCCGGGCGCTTCGTGCTGCGGATAACTCGGGCTCAGCACGGGTTTTTTTTTAGCTCTGTACTCGCAAACAATGGCTCTCCTGTCTCCGCGCCGTCTTCCTTACAGGAGCCGGGTTACAATAAAGTCTGGGAGGTTTCTCTAACGATCCAGGGGTGTTACAGCACTCGCAAATAATTAAAGCCCCGGCGGGGTCAACAGCTCCATCAGGAATTATTGTTATTATTTTTCCAGAGGACTCTTATTAAAAGTGAATTAACACATCACAGCACTTTAGCCACTAAAGCTAATTTTGTGCCAGGCGAGATTTCACACTCCTGAAATTCCTTCAAAGTGCAGGTTAGCCCATGAAAAAAATTGCACCTTGCTGGAAAGAAAACCAGGCTGTACTTTCGAGCGAGGTGTTTTGTTTTTTTTTTTCAGCAGCACGCCTAGAACCTTTCCCCTGTGCTGGGTAATAATTAGTGGTTTTTACGAGAATCTCTTTACTCGAGTGCAATTGCTACGTGCCACGCACAGTTTCACACCAGCCCCACACAAACGCGGTGACCAAAGGCAAAACCACGCGTGGAAATGAACTTTTCCTACCGAGCCAATTCAGCAAAAAAAAGGGGATTTTAGTCAGCAGCGGGAATAACTCCTGCCAGAAATCATCGACCACCTGACCACGTCGATTAAGAACAATCAGACCTTTCCCAAATCCAATTCCCGACCAAGGAACGCGCATTAATAAGCCCAGCCCAGACAGAGGTGTTGGCTCGGGGGATTCAGAATTAGACACCATTTATTCCCCTCCCAGAGCTCTGGTTTCTGTTGTTTCTCCCCCAACATCTGGTTTCCCTTTTGCACAATGAGATTGCCCAAGTTTGGCTGTTGCAAAGCCGGGATTTGCTGAGGTTGGTGACTCGGCGCTGAGCCCTCAAACCCCAGCCATGTCTGGAGACGCCTTTTTTCTTTTTTAAACTTTTCCACCTCATCTCGCCACTAATCTGAGCAATAAACCCAGCCCAAGGCAGCCGGGCCCTACCTGGCTGCTGAACTTTTGCTCCTGTCGCAGCAGGAGGGTTGGGAACACCTCCCAGCAGTGCAATCATTACAATCTACATAACAACACGCGATAAAAATAACAATACTTCCATCAAACAAACCAGCCCTCCAAATCCCCACGAAAGGCTTTTTATTCGGTTTAAGCACCTCATTAGGAAAAATCCTCTCAGTGGAAAGAGCGCTGAGAGACACAGGGGGTTTTTAAATGGAGATAGGAGAGCTTTAAATGAAAACAGGCGAATTTAAAATGGAAAGCCACCTGAGGGGAGCGGGGGCAGGTGAGGCGCCTGATTGGTTTTGGCTCACTTTTTGGAGGCTGTGAGCTTAAATATACCTGTAACCTATATATAGGGGCATAAAATGTATATATATATATATATATGTATAAAACGTATATAAATGTATATTAAAAAGACACATACAGAGACATGGACCTAAACAT
>VXBI01011994.1:16926-27537 GCA_013397375.1 Toxostoma redivivum
TTTTTTTTTTACAGGATGCCATCAGTGTCATTTCCTTCTTTTCCTTTTCACTTCTCAGGCTGGTGGTCGTCCAGGAAAGGAAGGTAATGAAAGATGATGGAATATGCTGTTTTAACTGAGAATTTTATTAAGTAAAAATGATCAGTGAGCTCTTGGATTTGGATTAAAAATAATACATTTTGCAGTGTAATCTTTCTAAACAGACCGATTTCAAAAATTCTTCCTTCTGTAATATTTTCATTAATTTGAATACTTTTTTGTGGTTCTAAACAGAGACATAAAAAATATTAGTTTTTAATGGACACTCTATTTTTAGGGCAGTTCTAATTTCTGTGCTAATCTCTGGTAAAACTGCCAATAAGACTGCTGATTAGAGTCCATTTCAATGGGATATTTTTTTATCTATATCTTGATGTATTAACTTAAAAAAAAGGAGAGGACACTGTTCCCAATACACTTGTATATATCTCGCATTTCTGGAATATCATTTAGGTCATTCTTTTGTACAACACTTCTTAGAGTGTGCTTAATTATGAAAGGTGCAACGTCAGACAGGAATTTTGAGATTGGATCCTCCACCTCTGCCACTAGTTCCATGTGTTATTTTGATTGTTTCAATTTACTTCTTTTCTTTTTGTCGAATTTTTAAATTCAGCTAGTGTATTAAAAAAAAAAAAAAATCACATCATCTATGATAAAACCTGGCCACTGTGGTTTCCATCTGGATTTTCTCTGTTGCTTCTTCTGAAGGCTCAGCTCTGGTTGGGCAGCATTTCTGTGATTTTGGCCAGCTATTAGGAGAAAAGAATATGATTGAGATCTGGTTACTGACCCTGCATGAGAGAAAAGAGAACAGTCAGTTACACTTGTTTGCATGACTAGCCAGAAAAATAACCACTTTTTTTTTGCAAGTCAAAGGAGCTAAAGTTAGAGTAGCTGAAAAATAAGTTTTATTTTGTGTAAAAATACAATCACATGCATATCTTAGTTTTGTGTGTCGGTAGCTATTTCAGAATTTATACTAAAACTCCATAAGTCACTTCAATGGGTTAGCAAAGCTCTTTCAGTTATATCAGGCATGAGACACATGTTCAAAAAAAAAAAAAAAAGACTCCTACAAAATCTGGAATAAATATTTTGGTTACATGTCAACAAAAAATGAATTTCATAATGAATGTCATGCTTTTTTATTTCCAGAATACCAAGTGTTCTAAAGGTCAAAATAGTGAATTATGTCAATGAAGGCATCAGCTCACACTTTAAACCATATGATTTCATATAGATTTCATCTACCCAGTGAACTAGAAAAACTGGACTACTGATGGAATGAGCAAAACTTGATAACTGCTAGTCTCTTTTAATCACACACAAAAAGTCAGTAATTCTCAATCAGCTTGAGTCTTAGAATCATAGAATGATAGAAGAAGCTGAGTTGGGAGAGACCCATCAGGATCATTGTGTCCAAATCCTGTTCCTATGCAAGACATTCTAAGAGTCTGAGTTCAAGGAGCATTTAGACAATGCTCTCAGGCCCATGGTGTGATTCTTGGGGTGTCCTGCATAGTGCCAGGAGCTGCACTCCATTTTCCTGATGAGTTTCTTCCAACTCATTCTATTCTATTCTAGTCTATATCCCACCATGTGCCTGAGAGCGTTTTCCAGACACTCCTTGAACTCTGTTAGGCTTGTTGCTGTGACCACAGCTCTGAGGAGCCTGTTCTAGTGCCCAACCACCCTCTGGGGGAAGAACCTCTTCCTGAAATCCAAATTAAACCTCTTCTGACTCCTCTCCATCCCATTTCCTCATGTCCTGTCACTGTCATCACAGAGAAGCAATCAGTGTCTGCCTCTGCACTTTTCATCATTTTGAAGAACCAGCGAGGTCTCCCCTCTTCTCTTCTCCAGGCTGAACAGACTAAGTGTCCTCAGCCACTCTCCATAAATGTTCCCTTCCAGGCTCTTCCCCATCCTTGTAGCCCTCCTTTGGATACTCTCTCATGGCTTAATAGATTTTGTATATTTTGGCACCCGAAACTACCCCAGCACTCGAGGTGAGGCCACCCCAGGTGGGACTATCCCCTCCCTTGCCCAGCTGGCCATGCTGTGCCTGGTGTCCCCAGGACAGGGATGTCCCTAGGACAGGGATGTCCCTGGCTGCCAGGGCACTGCTGGCTCATACCCAGCTTACCTTCGACCAGGATCACCCAGGTCCATTTCCACAGCTCTGCTCCCCAGTCCCTTCTTCCCCAGTTCACACACATAGCCAGAGTTTCTCCATCCCAGGTGCAGAATCTGGCACTTGCCAGATTCTTAAACTTCGTATAGTTTCTACTTCCCCATCAGTAAAGGTCCATCTGCAGGGCCTTTCTGCCCTCAGTAGTTGACATCTCCTCCATATTCAGTGTCATTGGCAAGATTAATTACTATTCCTTCAGGCCTCCAAGTTCTTAATGAAGATATTGAATTGAAATGAGCTGAGAATGGAGCCCTGAGTAGCCCCACCCATGGTTCATCAGTCAGGTGAACAGGTCACCAGCCTGATGTCACCCAGTTCACTATAACCCTTTGTGCCTGACCCATGAGCCAGTTGCTCACCCATTGTGTAACATGATTTTCCAGCTGTGTACTGGACATTTTGTCCAGAAAGACACTGTGGCAGTATCAAAAGCTTTACTGAAATCCAAAAGTATTACATGTGCTTGTTTTCCTAGATGGGCTGAGTGAGTTACCCTGTAATAGAAAGAAATCAGATCTGAGAAGCAGAACTTTCCTCTGATGAAGCTGTGCTGGCTGTGATCCATTGTCCTCCAGGGGTTTTCCAACACCAGTTGAGACAGGCCAACCAAAATCACAAATATGAAGAAGACATGGGAAGGATTCAACCCAACTGCAATGAAAATGGAGCACAAAGAACATCAGTTTCTGTCCATGTTGCCTAAATGTGCATAATAAAGACTTTTAATTGTTTCACACACAGACACAGACACAGACACAGACACAAGCCTAGGTTTTAGTAAAAAGAACACAGAAAAATCACTATCAGCACTAGAATTCTTACACAGGTCTCTATTTATTTGACTTGTAAAAAAACCACGAACAAACAAACAAAAAAACCACAAACAAACAAACAAACAAACAAAAAACAATTAAAAAAAAACCCCAACACTTTCTGCAATGCCGCTGTTTCAGGAAAAGAAAGGAAGTCTGAATGCCCTTCTTTGCACCTGAAAAACACTGCAAAAATGAAGCATGAGAAGAAAATCAAGAATTAATTTTCTCCAAACAAAGGCAAAAAAGCACTTTTGTACTATGGAACTTTCAAAATACAAGTCTTTATTTTCTTTTTGCTATTCCTAAGCTGTAGCAAATTCTAAGAGTAATTAAAAAGCATATCCTTCCCAGAGTGAGAAATTATTTTTTATCCTACTTCCTCACCTTTTATATTCTCTTTAGATAATGATCTGATTTATGGTATCATTGATCATAGGGATCATCACAGGGCATCTAGTCTTCCCCTCTCACCTAAAAAGGGATCAACAACTGTGTGGATGTCTATTTAGCCTTGTACTTACTGACATGCATGGACCTTCTTAAGAATCTGAGTAAAATCTGTCAGAATGCAATATACTTCTTGTGCCAAACAGGGAAAGCAAATTTTACATTTACCTTTGCATTGACATTTTCTGTACATATCTGAAGTTCTCATTTTCTTGCTACAATAAACAATAGTATGGCTTTGGTTTTTTCTTCTTTATTTCATTTTTCTAGGCATCTGACAGGTCATCTCCTCTGGGACTTGATCCATTTATTTCTTCAAATTTGAGACCTCAACCCGGTTGAAATACTTTATTTGGAAAACTGCAAATAGTGAGAAAAACAGAAAGATTATATGTGCGTCTTGCATGTGGTAGTTTTTTGTATACATGTTAATATTCTGGTGGGGCTTTTTTGCTCATTTTTTAATCTAAATCTGGAACTCTTGAGTCATGTTAGGAATGTGACTCACAAAAAAACATCAAATCTATTTTATTTAGAAATTTTACCTGATCACTGGTTCCTCAACTTGTATTTGTGCAGTCAGTTATTTTTAAATGCGTATGTCCTTTTTAAACTGCATCATATTTTTCCAGACCATTTATCCAATTTGTCAAGATCATTTTACATTCTAATCTTGTAGTTTAAAGTGCTTGCAGATCCTCTGCGTATTTAATAACTATAATCTCTCTTCCATTATTCAGCTCTTTAATATTTCTTAAAGGACCAAGTACTGAAATTGCTCTAAAGTACATCTCAAAATTGCAATATCTCCAGAACACACTTGTATTAAAAAAATCAAACCAAAACCCAAAAACCAAAAACACAACCCAAAACAACCAACCAAACAAAAAACCCAAACAAACAAACAAACAAAACAACAACAAAAAACCTACATAGAACAACAACTTTCCATTAACCCTGAGGCAGTTTGGAGAAATATTACACACTATTAAACCACAAAAACACCTCTTTGTCTAAAACAAAGAAGTATGATTACTAAAATTAACTGCTTATGCAGTTATTATTAGTGTTGAATAAAAAATGCTTAAGTTTGAAGAATTTGAGTGGCTGAATAATTCCAGCTCACATTTTTTGCACTACAGTAAAATCATGTGGTCATTTATTAGTACTGTGGCAAGGAATAACAGGCAGTGGGCCAATATGCTCCAAAAAAACATCCAAAAAGCATGGTATTGGTTTCTTTTTATGCCTTTTTACTATTGTTAAAATTGTAATCTTCATTTTTAATCTAATAAGGACCTAAATAAAGTTTCAGGAATGCAACTAACAAGAATGACTCTCTCATATATATATATATAGATACTGCAGGTCTTCCACTCTTGGTAAGTTCTTTTCGTGTACCTGCAGTAATGAACTTCAGTTATCTTTACAGCTCAGATACCTTTCAGTTGGCTTTAGATATTGAGCAGCTAACTAACCCTAACCCTACAGTAGTTCTGGCACTGGTGCTCTCAGGTTGATATTTTTCTTAACCTTGAAGTAATCTTAGTGTATTTTTTACTACAGACAGAAAAAAATCATGGAGCATGAGGCTATATTAATATTATTTATTTCTTCAGAGTTTTTTTTTTTTTTTTCCCCAGTTTGTATTTTCTCCCCTTTAGAATGTAGAAAAAGAAAACTGTAACAAGCAATCTTTCACACTTTGGAAAAAAAGTAAATAAACCAATCTGTACCTCTTTGTGCAGGGAAGAAAAATATGTCCATGAGCTGTATGAAATTCTCTTCCCTCTAGAAGGGAATTTCCTTGGCTTTTTTGGGGTCTTTTTTATTTCATATGTAAAATTCCATGGTTTATTTCTTTTCCCTGTCAAATGAAATTGTCATTATTAAAAAAAAAAAAAAATCATAAGTTATGGGGTTTTATCATGGAGGTGGGGAAAAAACCTGAAAATACAAGCTACTGCTCTAGGAAAATTGTTGTACCTGTTTTAATTTCTCAAACTGTAAACATTATAAAAGAAAAATATTAGATATTATATCAGACATTGTTGAGGGTGAGCCAGGCAGAAAGCAGTTTGACAGAGAAAGATGCCAGTTCTTGGTGGGAAACAAGTTGACCAGAAGTCAGCAATTCTCCTTGCAGCAAAAGGGTCAGATCCATCCTGAGTTGCATGAGCAACAACACAACCAGCATCATCTGGGAATGTTTTTCCCTCTATTTCAGCCACCTGAAACTCCATCAAGAGATTTACTATGTCCAGCTTTGTGAACTCCAGGCAATAAGATGTAGAGAGGCTTAAGCAAGTCCAAGAGAGACCCCCAGGATGGGCCAGGGGGTGGAGCAAACCATGGACAGCATGAGGATGACAGCATTTGGTTTATCAGTGTTCAATAGAGGATAGTTTTGGGGAGATCTAACTGGAGGGAAAGGCAAAAATCAGAACAAGCCATTCTACAAAGTGCACAACACAAAAAAACTAACCTGTCACAACACAGGAATTTCCAATTAAATATAAGGGTGTCATTTATTGTTATTTTCTTCTCCCTCACCTGAAGATGGTCAAATGCTGGATCAGGAGGCCTCAGAGAAGGGATTAGAACTACATCCTTGAGAGACATCCAGGAGTCATCTGGATCATGGCTGAAAAACCTGCTCTGACTGGCTCAGATTTGAGCAGGATTTTGGACTACAGGACATTGCTATGAAAGTACAGGATTCAGTAGTATTATACTTTTATACATTCTTCTAAGTTTGAATGCACTACAAGTGAGAAAAGTCAACAGGAACCTGAGAGAGCCTACACAGTCCTGAGAAATCTGAAAGACAACATCAAAATTGTTTTACAGAACTGATCAATGCTGGAAAAATTGCTGAAAGCACTGCCATGGTAATAGAAATTAGTTTCTATGAGTGAGAAATAAAGCTTTCATTCATTAATCTTTTTGAGAAGATATTGCTCCTCCTGCTCAATGTCTGATAGTTTCTGGACTACAAGCTATCTAGAGTGGCTGAATTAGAAAACTCCTGTGTACTGTACTAATACTCTGTGTAAAGGAAACAAAAAGTGCCTCATTTCCTCTTCTATCTGCCCTTTTTTTTTTTTTTTTTTTTTTTTTTTTTCTGTGATGGTTCCAGGGTAATATCATTGCAGTATCTCATTCCTAGGAAGAAATGTTCCTTATGAGTTGGGGCTCTCATGTATATTTTTTTTTCACCTTTAGTCTACCTATGGTACAAATAAGAATAAAGTCTCTAACTTACTTCCTAATTAAGTTAGAAAAAAAACATTTAAAAAAGGAACTTGCAATTCAAAAGTCAATAAATGTTACTTACATGTTACTCAACTCAAGGTGCTCCTAGGTCCTGCAAACTCTAATGATCAATATTTAGGGCACCATGCAAAGAAACTCTTTTGGACTTGGCCTGAGGCACTTCAGCAAATGGTGTCCAATTCCCTGGCACATTTTATACTAGGATCCCACCTATAAACAGTTTACAAAGAACTAAAACATGATTGCTAGAAGCTACAGATGTAAGAAATCTTGTTATGGATGGCTGGAGGGACATGAGTGAAATGTGTTATAGATTGTTATGAGCCAACTATTGACCTTTTAGCCTCCAAAACCTACTCTAACCATTTATCAAAATCTCTATTAATCATTTATTAACCATTTAGAAGCTATAAAAGAAACCATAATACAAACTGTGGCTTCTGTGTTTCTACATCTTCTGCCAGGGGGGACATAGTGGCAACAAAAAAGATATATTGACTGTGGCAAGGTTTCCTGTTCCCTGAATAATAAATATATGTTCTCAGCCCTTAACTGGGATTTAGGACCAAAGAAAGATACATCTTTCTTTTGCTGTTCTTTAGTCAGAAGTCTATTCAGCTGCAATTTGAAAATGTTTGTGAGACAGTTTTCTTTCTGAGAAGAGGGGAAACAAAATAACATCACATTAAAATTAAAATGAGAAAAAAACCATGCAGTTCTCACGTGAGCTTCTCAGAGAACAGGACTTCTGCTGTGAGATCCATATCCAGTCAGAATGTGAAGCCACAGCAGCAGTAATATGCCGTGGTTTTGCTCTTTTTGTGGCTGTAGTAAGGATGTCAGATACCAGCAGCCTGATGAGGATTGTCACAGGCAGGTGACTCTGTGGTGTGGCTGAGAGTGATCAGGTGGGATCTCACTGAGGTGAAACTCCACGTGAAGTGAAGTCTGTGTTCTCACAATCTGTGAATATATCATAAATTTTAATGTATTTAAGCTGGGAACATTCCTGCTGTATTTCAGCATCTCTGTATTTCAGATTTGGGAACTGATATTAAAAATAACAAGAAGAATCAAAGCCACATGTCATACAGCTGTGACAGATAAGTGTAACAACTATGAAACCTAACAGTTTTCATCAGTGTCATATTGTCAGTGAGTAGGGCTGAAAAAGTCAGGAATCTTAGATTAATATGCACATATTTCCTTGATTAGATATGGTTAAGTCTCATTCTGCATTTATTTTTCCTTTGAATTTAGACACAACTGATGAACATGGGTATGATATAACAGTTTTACCAGTCTCAAGGTTAGACATCAGACTATCCTTCCTTCTCCACACATAGGAACAGTGATAAAATGGTGCTATTAAACCATTATGGGGATATTTTCATATCTTAAGAGTCTTGCTTAGTTACACCTGCTGGCATGTGGAGTAGATCTTTTTCAGTCAGGTGAAATTATTGCCATTGTTGGTTTTTGTCTAAGGTCGTGGTGCAGGACATTGTAGGGAAAAACAAAAAGATTTTAAGAAAACTGTAATCAAGTTCAAACACTATGATAAGAGGATGACATGAGTACCACAAATGTTGCAATTTTGTTTGTATTAAATATTTAGATTAACTGCACTATTTTTAAGGTCTTAGGAGATAGCATAAAATAAAATATGTGATATATAAAAATTGAAGATAAGACAAGATACTGGTGGAAAAAATCCCATTCTATACCTCAATATTTGCAGCAGTTCAACTCCATTTGACTGGAGCTTACTCCAGACTTTGCATTTCTTTGTGTTGGTCATTTGAGATCCATTGCTTTTCTAACAATCTCAAGGGATAGAATTAATGCCATTTAGGAGTCACTTCTTATCTCACAAAAGATCCAAAAATTGATCAGTGTCATTTCATTGGAAATACATATTAAATGTGCATTACTTTAAACCACTTCCAAGGATCTGTTGGAGTCTTCCAAAAGACTTTCCAAAAAGAAAAAAGTCTTTCCAAAAGAAAAAAATAAGGAGTAAAATAATATCTGCNCATAGACTTTTCTTTCTCCTACTATAACAGGTGTAATATAAGTTACTTATGAAATAGCAAGTGAAAATATTTTTTTTCCAAACAACACATGGATACAAAAAGATGGAAAATTGTGATGAAGTTATGACTCAAAATAGAACAACCATGATATTTTATCTAAATTATTTTATCTGAAACCTTGATAGCCCTGCAATGGATAGAAATAGTACCATTTATGTAAAATTTAAAATAGGGTAACCAAATCAAACCTGAATGTAGCATGTGCTAAAATTTGTTAATTTTAACTGTACATGTATTAGAGCACTTTCAATGTTGGAAGGTGCCAATGCATATATTCCTGTTAAAAATTATTAAGGTGTTTCTTAAACTGATATTTCTTTGAAGGTGGATGGAGCAACACCTCTAAATTTGAAACCCAGACCATTTACAGCTCTTCATGACTCTATGAGCTGAACATTTGAGAATTCTCCATTTCGAATTTAGCCACTCCTTCCCCTACATGCATTTGTAAAACTGGAAGGCTCTTTCTGGACCATTAAAATCAAGCTGTCTCCTCCTGTAGGCAACCATGGTACATAATCTCATTTATAAATTTATCAAGCTCCATTTTTAAACTAGTTATGCTGTTTGATCTCTCTACTCCCATTGAAGGACTGTTCCAGAACTCTGCTCCTCTGATGGTAAAAAGCTCTTTCTAATTTAAAGGCTAAATTTATTCATGAGCTGTTTATACCCACTTGTTCTTGTGCCAGTATTGGCCTTTAGCTTAAAAAGCTCTTCTGTTTCCCTGATGTATATTGAACTGTTAAAATATCTGTTAAGCTGGAAATATATTAGACACTGGGTGAAAATCCACCCCTTCAAAGATTAATAAATGTCAAAGACAACGGAATGGCAATTCATAGTTGTATCTTTAGCCTATAAGCTCTTTCACTGTAGGGACCAATGAAGTTTGTTTATTTTTATCCTTTTCCTCTGGACCAAACCAATGCACTGTATAGTGCTGTGTCCTTGTAGAACCATATTAATAATGAATACCAATGGTATGCCAGTTTTTGTCATGAGAATCAGGAGATCCTGCTGGTAATTCCTTTCTTTAGCCCTGTGAATCCAGATTTAAAATTTTGATCTTACAGTTGTGCTTTAATAAAAACATAATCATGCATGCTTCCCTGATGTGCAGACACCTATTGTCTTCTGTGAGAATTGGCTCAGGACCTTGTTCAGTTTTAATCAGCATAATTTTCTTCTCCACACAGATTTTTGGAGCAAGAACTCATTATAATTGATATAGAAAATAAGTTTGCTTTTTCCTTCTCTCTCTTTTTGTTGTTGTTGGTTTGTTTTTTTTCCCTTTTCCTTCTTTGTGTTCTTTTCTTTTCTTTTCTTTTNTGTAAAGCTAACTACTTTCAAAGAGATATGGTTTCTGTTCAATTTCTTGGAATAATCATATTAAGAAATTAAATTAATATCAGAGAAGAAAGAGGCCTCTACCCTAGCAGGAATGTTTCCTTCAAAAAAAAAATTAGGATGATTTTACTAATATATTAATAAAAAATAACTCAATGCAGATAAAAAATTAAGAAATGAGACCATAGTTTGTATTTTTTTCAGATGTCGCTGATAGTTAAGCATTAATTCCCTTCAAGTTTTAAACAAAACAAAAACAAAAACAAAAAAACAACAAAAAAAAGACAAACAAACTAAGAAAAAGTTATAGAAAGTGCCATTTTTAGAATCTCACAGTGACTTTCAGATCAAACATGCCTGATTCATATCAAAACACAATTTTATTTTTTTT
>VXBI01011994.1:27781-48959 GCA_013397375.1 Toxostoma redivivum
ACATTCAGAACAAAAACCTGCTTTGAAAGGATATATCTGATCAGGAAGAGAGCAGGTATTTCAAGCACTCCATGGATATTTTGGATTAATGGATAATTCCCCATCACATATCACAAATGTTTAATAATAAGATTATGAACATGCTGGCAGAGGATTTTTCCTGACTTTTATCCTAACATATAAATTCTTTATTTACTGTAGCAAATTAATATCTTCTATCCTTACAGTATATATATNGACAAACAAACTAAGAAAAAGTTATAGAAAGTGCCATTTTTAGAATCTCACAGTGACTTTCAGATCAAACATGCCTGATTCATATCAAAACACAATTTTATTTTTTTTTCCCCTTGACTGCCAGTAGTACAGCTACAAGTTGGGATATGAAAATCAAGCCGTGCTTTTCTGTCATTGAGCCATTGCCAGCAAAGAGGATCTTGCAAAGCAAGCTTAGCTACTGACAATTTTGTTGATGATGCATGAGACAGAGAAGAATCCAGCACTCTTGTCCAGACTGGTACTGATTCTGCAATAGGAATTTTATTAAAAAAGCTTCTTTTCTTTTTTTCTCTCTCTTCTCATTTTTTCCCCTTTTCTTCTTTTTATTTTCCCATTCTTTCTGGTCTTTGTTTCTTTGAGTTTGGGTTTTTTAACTTTGTTGTTTCTTTTTTTTTTTTTTTCCCTCAAGATGACAGATATAACTGGAAAACCGAGAGTGCAGTGAGAGAGTGAGTAGCTAAGTTTCCTGTACATGTTTCTCTAGTTTCAGATGCAATTCCATTTCTTTTTTGAAAAATTATTAAAGTGCTGGTTGTATTACCTTGTTTTGTATATTGAACTTTTTATGGTTTAAGAGTAAACTGTTTTAATATCTCCCTTAATATCATGAAATATAGCCTATTCAAAATGAAATAATGCTGGGAGCACCCTCCATCTAAATGTCTTCAAAAGTGTTCAAAAATGGCCTTGTACAAACAACTGAAAACAAAATGTGTAGCTGAACAATAAAATTGCATGCAAAATAAAATGGCAATGAGAAAATTATTCTCTTGTCACATTGAAGGAAGTTGGGATGTCCTGTGTTTAGGTCTGAGACTCATTTTCGTGTTAAAAGCGTCGCAAGACCATCGAGTGGAACATGTGGCTGAACATGTTCTTCTCAGATCCTTCTCCTTCCTGGAATCCTACCAGATTTTGTGTCTATATAAAATCCATATGCTTTGTCAGGCTGAAATTTGCTGTGTCTCCAGTGAAACATTTCAGTGCTCTGACACTTGGTATTTTAGAGGTGGGATTGCACCCTAGCATTTAGATTCAGCTGCCTCTCAGAATAGTCTTTTGGTTTGGGTTGTTTTGTGTGTTTTTTCTCAAAAACTCAAAATTATTACTACATTTTTTGACTACTTTCCCATTTACCTCACCTGAATTACAACTCCTCCAAGTCATAGGAAGGAAAAACATATTTGAGAACTAAGTTATCAAAAGATATGTTCAGTTCTCCATAAAAATAAATTTGCAGACATAGCAAGAAATTAATTAGCAAGTTTGCTAACTTTTGTGGTGGCAACAATTAGGTGGCGTCTAGAGGCAAACTGATGTAATGGAAACCAAATTATTCTCACGCTCCTGCCAAAGAAGCTGCAGGAAAACCATGGTTTTTTTCTTCCCACTGTTCCCTGCAATTTCATTGTACAGAACAAGTATCTGCTTGGCTTAAGATATGACCTTAAACATTAAAATCTTGAATGTGTTCCTTAGTAAAGAACCACCCACAGACATGAGTAAGCAATCTGGTGTAGTGGAAGGTGTCCCTGCCCAAGGCGGAGTCTTGGAACTTGATGATCTTTAAGGTTCCTTCCAACTCAAACCACTCTGTGATTCTGTGTTAAAATAATGAAGTTATCCTCCTCCTCATGGCAAAGTCATCTCCAATCAAGTAATTCCTCACAGCCCTCTTGACTACCCCTAAAATATTCTTAGAGATGTCTAAGGATGGACACCTAACACCTTATCCCCCTGATCTTATCTGTCTCACAGGAGCTGGGTTCTGTTACCTGAAAAAAAAAAAAAAAAACACCACCAAAAAAAAACCAAACAACAACAGCAACAAAAAAAACCCCACAAAACCTACTAAACCGAACACAAAACACATTTTTAGAAAGGTGTCTTCCTAATTTTGCAGAGCTAATTTAGAAGGAACTCTAACCATTTCTGAAAGATAATAAATTACACATTCTCGAGGCAGATGTATGAGAAAGGCTGCTGGACATGCCACTCCTTTTCCACATGGGGAATTATTATAACAGAGCGCCAGCTCTGATTAACTAGAGGGGAAGATGAAAGACAGTGAGGATAATATAATCGTATTTGCTGAACAGTGGACCCAAATGTGCTTAAGGTCAAGCATTGCTAATATGCAGTCCCTTAATAGGAAAAACTCACAACATTTTTGGATGGAGTAACACTGTCATTATACTGGTTATGAAGAAGAATATAATAGAGTAAGGGTGGTTGGATAAATTAAGGGCAAGCAGAAGCACTGCTGTAAAATTAGAGGAGAGACTAGGAAGGAGGGAGGAAAAGAGGAGGAAGAAGAGTTAGGCCAAAATCATGAAACATAACTGCAGTTCCTGGGTGCTGTTGACAGCTTCTGGGAATTATCTGTTTTCCAGCTGAATTCAGTAAATCTGTATTAAGTGGAGGAGAGATTATCTGAAGAAGCAAAGCTGATTTGCTTTTGTAATCTGAGGATCTGTGAAACCCAGCTTTTCCTACACCCCATGAGTATGCTAAACCTTACTTGAAAGGATGCGGTCTGCTGAGTCATGCCACAGCCAAAAAAATTAAGTCTTTTCTTCCTGCAGGGAAAGTCAACAATCAAAGGGGAAACAGGACTCCTGCAGAGGTTTCATGATGTCCATACAGACACATCATGACAGACACAAGAGGGGTTGTTGAAGCCTGGGGATTTATGCAGAGCTTTGGGCAGAGCAAGTAGGGAAACTTGTTTTCAAACTTCACACAGAAGTGCCAGACATTCCTAGCAGAAAGATTTCATATCCCATACTCCTCTATGCATACCTTGTTCCCTCAAAGTTCTTCACTATCCAAAAAGGCAGAGAAAAAGTCTGTGTGCTGTAAGAGTATTGGGTCATTGCTCAAGGAGGGAAGAATTAAGGTCGGATTGACGTGTACCTTAACGCTTCATTACTTGGTTTTCAGAAGATTAATTTTAGGCACTCTGTCCATTCTGGAAGGCCATTAGGTACTACTGGGCCACCTTAGCTCTATAATAATGAAGTCTGGGTCACTTCCTTTATTTTTTTTTCACCCAGAAACAGAATAAAAGTTGTGACTTCTATGATGTCCCTTTGGATTTCAATGTTGTAATGGGGGTCAGAATAGGATCTCCTACAAAGAATAGGTAAAAACACACCATCATTGAACACTCACAGCTTTAATTGAATCAGGATTTAATTCAATGAGCCTTATCCTGTGAGCTGTTAATTGCTGATGCCTGGTAAAGTACCTTTAAAGATAAAGGTATAAGGTTTTTTTGGTTATTGTTAAAGAGAGTTAGTTGAATAGATCCAGTTTTAAAAACTTCTACCTGCTATATGTGTTATAAAAGACTACTGAGAGTCAAGTTCTTTCTCAGTAGGCTTTCCATCTTACGACAGATGAGCAACATTCCTCAATTCCTCAGATTTAGTTGCAGCTAAAGAAACAGGCCTGAAGATTTCATACAAATTCAAAACATGGAACACATTCACACTTGTTCTACCATTACAGGTGCAAATTAGTTACCTCTCTAGAGGAGAACATCCCACATCTGTTTCTTTAATAGCACAAGTAGAAGGAATATGCACAGTTCACAGTGAACACAGCTGTCTACTTCCCATCCCTGACTCTTCATGAAATACACAACTGCATAAAAAAATTGCACAAGAAATTAAAATATCTGAAAGATGAGACATAGCAAATATTAAAAAAAAAAAGTAAAAAAAACAAAATAAAACAAAACTAAACAAAAACAATCTCCCTTAAAAGTAGAGAAAAAAACAACCACTACTAAGATATAAAATTGTTGTCTTGGTCTCTGGAATTTACCAATGATCTTGTAAACTTTGAAGGTTGTGGGGATTTTTTTGTATTTTGAGGGATTTTTTTTGAAACAAATGTCTTCATGTTAAAGAAAATGTGAAGCTGTACCTTTAACATTTTATAATTATAAGACAGACAGAACGTGTTAGAACAGGGAAGTGTGTGTGAATGGGGGTTAGCATGCTGAGACATTGTATTTCAGCTGTGAAAATCAATACTTGCTCCAGAGATAGGGCACTTGATCAGAGAGGATATTGCAAGATACAAAAGAGCAGATATGAAATACCATTCCTGTGAAGTTCATTTCTTGCTCTTATTACATCAGTTCAGCAGAAAACATGGTGTGCATGAAACTATGGCAGTGCCAGCAATTTATTATTGCTCTTCCAAGACTTTTAGAAGATTTGGATGAGATTTCAGCAAAATTGTCTTTGTGCTCATCTTCAACAATAATTAAAACCCTGGAGATCTAGATGATGCATTTGGAAAGGATTCCTTGTGTACCAGGATCTTTTTCTCCTGTTCCCATTTAACACAGCTATAGTTCAGTATTATTCTGTCCCCACAAAAACCCCAATATTTCATCAAATAAGAAGAAATTTTCAGGATTTTTTTCTTAAATTTCTACATTTGAGAAGACTTTTTATTGTGTTTTGTAGGAGTTAAAAAGGAAAGAGAAAGAGAAGAGGATAAAATTGACCTTTGGAAATACATTAGATTGAGAGACTGTTATCACACTAGTAATTGCAAATGGATGTGTCCCATTTATGTTTCTCATGTTCTTATTTCTGGACAGTAATTTTTTCCTGAGTTTGACAAAATTTCACAAAATCACTGTTAGACAGACAGGTGGAGAGATAAACCTGATTTTAGATGGTTTCCAAACTAAGTAGATGCTTGCAGTAGAAAAAAAGGATAACTGGTTCTCTCTGGAGGAGAAAAAGAAATACATTTATACCAATATAAAGCATTTCACCTCCAGAGTTTCATCCTCTTTGATTACTGCAAGGACCAGTTTCCTGAGTAAGGCTATGTCTGAACTTTGCCAAAGACTGTGCAACCTGGAAATATTTTGTCTCTAGCTGTGTAAACTCATTGAAATTATTAAATTATTTCACATTTCCATTGGGAGATTTTTTTCCCCCCTTAGTATTATTATTTTCATCTAGATTAAAAAGTTTCAAATAAACAGGGAGTAACTTGAATCCTATGAAGAAAGCACTCTGTGTGTATTATGTTCTGTTGCTAGTTGTCTTGAAAAATAATGTAGTAGTAGCCTAGCTGAATTTTGATGTTTTTGAAAAAAATTATATACCTGAACTATTGCAATAGAGAAGATTTAGATAGGATTTTATTTGAGATAGGTGTTTTTATTTTGGTGGGATAGGAAGTTTACTGGTTTTCACCAACTTTTTTAGATACCTGAATTTTAACCGGGGTTCTTAAATAGAAGTAATTTAAGGTAAGTGAAGAACAGTGAGACATTGCAATGGGTGCCCAAAGAAGGTGTATGCCCCATCCCTGAAAGAATTCAACATCAGACTGGATGGAGCTCTGACTAATTATGTCTAGTGGAACGTGTCCCTGTAGGAGAGAGAGGTTGGGACATCTTTAAGGTCCTTTCTAATTAACCATGAGATTCTGTGAAAATTTGGTAAAGGTTCAATATATTCAGGGCCCTGCATATTAACCCAAAGACACCCATAACACAATTACTCTGTACCACGTTGTTCTTTCCTAGCCAGGAATTAGTCACTCTCAACTTCATCACAGGAATGGAGCAAAATTGATAAAACACTCTCTCTCAATTTTCAGCTTTCTAACACCTCATCTGGGCATTTTCTTTGCACAGTCTTTGACCAGACAGGTTCAGATGGACTCCTGCTCACAAAACTGGTCCTTGCACGAATGTAAGAGGCAATGCCTGAGGGGTGAAATGCTTTTTGCTGTTAAAAGTGAATTTCCCATCTTTTCCTCCTTTTGTCAGTAAAGCACCATCTCTGACTCTCCTTCCCCGACAGAGCTGTGCTGGCAGAAGGCTGTGTCATCGGCAGTTTTCAAATTGCAGCTGGTTGCTAGCCCACTCCTGCAGTAGAGCTGTGACACTGACACTTCCATGCAGCTCACAGCAAAAGATATATTTAATTTAGAATAATATCCCAGAGAGAAGGTAGAAAAGACAAGTGAAATGGCCTGTTCTGGCAATCATTCCAAAGCTGGTGTTAATGTCTTTGGATTGCAAAGTGGAGAAAAATAAATAGCTGAAGTGCTTTACCGATTAATGCAAAGCAAATAACTCTCAACAGCCAGGGTCAATGACTGTCACTGTTGCAGCTGTGATCATCACGCAAACTGCCCTCACTTCATTCGTGTAATGTCCTACACCTGCATGCTGGCTGTAAAGAATCCCCAAAGTGCCTGCTGAGTCACAACAAATGACCCTGGAATGGGAGGAAAAGTATCAGTTTAACTGCCCAGATAGCAATGCTTGTTGGGGCACATTTGGTTGTCATCCAGAGGGCACTGACAAAAGTTTTTTACCACCAATGCCATCCTTACTGCTTCTCCCTTCTCACCCATCACTAGGTTCTCTAAGAGAGAAAATGCATAGCTGACTGAATTAAATCTAACAAATGGGACATTTGCCTTTTTTTTTTTTTTTAATGTTTGTAAATAACAATATACTTTTCATGTTTCTGTTTGAACATAATCCTAGAGATTAGCAATTAGGAGGAAATAATAGGGCCTGATCTTATGCGATATGGAAAGTGTTATTGTTCCTGCTATATAGATGGAAAGAAAATTGGAAGGGGTTCAGAAAAAGGGCTAAAAGGATAAGTCATGCCTTCTAAACATGGCTCATAGGCAGCTCTGACTACTCTACTAGCTTATTAAAGAAAAGGCTAAGATGTGATTTGATTGTAGTCAGTACATGTGGAAAATTTCTCACAGAGACTTTTGTTAACTAGAAATCGTTGCATAAAAGCTTCAGGGGCTGGAAGACCTTCCTGGTATAAAACACATTTGTAACAGCAAAGCTAAAATAACTTTGAGTCATGATGGACTCACAATTACCTAATGTCATTTCATCAAGATTTCATTTTCCCCCACCCTATGAAGGTCATGCTATAATTCATCCACGAGATAAGTATTTGCTGTACAAGCTAATGAGCAAAATTCATTGGTTAAACTACATCATGGTAATAGTATTTTCTGTTCTTATAAATCTATCTGCATCAAACAAATGAGTTTTGCTTCCCTTTTTGCCTGTCCATCATTGATGCATTGGTTTCTAAGCTCTTCTTTAAGAATATACTGAAGTTTAAGAATTTTAAAATCACAACTTTCAAAGTAGCCATCTTAAAAGTTTTACATGAGTGCTTGGCCACTGGGAGGAGAGAACTGAAGAATATTCTGTCACCTCCACCCAGAGTTAAGACTTCTAAGAGCAATTTTCTGAAGTGAGAAGTTCTGCAGTACTTTCTGCTGAAAAGTCTAATATGATTTTTAGATGATAAAGAAGTTAAAATGTTTGTGAAATGAAGATAAAACAGAGATAAACCTGAGCTTACTGCCATTTAATTTTGGAGGTATCTGCTGCCCATCTGTGTGTTACAAGACACAATATAGGGGGGAAAAAAAGCATTTTTTTTGCTTAAGCTGAAACATCTTTTGCTTTTATTGGGAACTGGAAGTTCCTGGTTCGGACGTCAGTGTCTTGGCCAAGATAGCATCTATCACATTTAGATACAGAGGCTTAATTCAGCGCATGGTCAGTCAACCATGAAGTTCATATTTGGTTCTGGATATTAAGTTCCCAGGCATTCAAGGAGGCTTGTGTCTGTGGAGTTGCTCTGGGCCCATGTCTAGTGCAATGTGAAAGAGAATAAAGCACATTGGTGCATGTCAGGAGCCTTCAGTCTGTAAGTCTGGCCCTTGGCATACACAATTGCATGCCACAAGCCAAAGAGGGTGCTAAACCGTAAGCACCAAGAGGGAATGACAGCAGAAAATATGGCTAGCACACAAATACTGTGAATTTTCACAGCAACCAA
The DNA here is from genome assembly GCA_013397375.1 of Toxostoma redivivum. NCBI lineage: Eukaryota > Metazoa > Chordata > Aves > Passeriformes > Mimidae > Toxostoma > Toxostoma redivivum. The sequence continues at coordinate 35,941 of VXBI01011994.1, forward strand.
GATCGTGTTATTTAGCACAGGTTTTCTGTAATTGTGATACAGTGAGAAAAATCACAGTGTTCAATGGCCCTTAAACTCTCCCTTCCATCTCTGTGATGGGGTCATCTTGCTGCTGATATGTAGGGTGCATGGGGCCATAATATAAAACATACAGAAATAATGGATGGCTCAGGATCTGTTAGAGAACCTTTTTGTTTCCAACCCTGTTACTGCTTCAGTTGTTTGCCTGGGTCTTTGCTGCAGTATTTATAGAAAGGAGCACAGTTCCTTTGCCACTCCTGCTGTGTTACCACCACCATTAAATTCCTTTGAAATCTCTGAAACATGGGTGTATACCTGGTCCATTCAGCACTGCAGGATGTTACAATGCACTGGGGCATTCTCATGCCAGTCAGAAGACTGGTTTCCTAGGCAAATCACTAAACCTCTGTGAAAAGTCTGAGAAATGAGAATAGGATTGATGCTCACTGGGAGAAGAAAAATACCCAAAGTTTTCTACTAAGCAATTTGCAGAAATCGTGGGGAAAAAAGAAGTGGTTAAGAATGTGAAAATTTAGGTCAAAGTGAGCTATGAAAATGGAACAAAAGTTTTAGGCAGCCCACTTTACTGCAAAGAGAAAATAGGATTACAAAATACAGAGGGAGAAGTGGACAATGTCAGAATGAATTCAATATCTGGGAAAAAAAAAAAAAAAAAAAAAGTCCAGAGACTAAGAAGTTATGAGTACTGTTCATAACCGGCAAAGCCAGGTAGTATTTCAGTGAAAATCATAGGGCAAAAAGTACAGTTGTAAAGGGCAGAGAGAAATTGAAAATGTCAAACAGACTATGTCAATTTCTACATAAAGAAAAGATAATGAATTTTATTCAAGAGAGATTCATGGGACGGGAGCTAGCTGGCACCTGACCTGCTCCTGAGACATCATTCCCTAAACACTGTGGCTCTAAATCCAGCATAAACTCAAACTCACAGCAAACTCTTTAGCATATTGTTTGTGTTCCCTGGAGAGGTTTGCACCAGGAACATGCATACTCTGTGATACTCTTCTAGATTATTTACAAATACTAAAATTTCTATAATCATGAAACATCATGCTATATCATTGCCCCTGATGTTTGAAACACCAGTGTCTGTCATCATTCTTTGATGAGAGATGTCTTTTTCCAGCCTTGACCCTGCCCCTGACACATTGGGTTCCTGACCACTGTCCTGTTCCTCCCTAGAAGTCTTCGAACAGACCTGTTATTTCAGCCACTTTCTGAGTGGTTTTCCTTCTTTAGAGCACACCACGGGATGTTCACAGAATATTTCACGGCCACTAGACAAAATTCTGGATGTGTTTCTGCTCTCCACTACTATGCAACTTGGAGAGCTCAGCTCTCAGTTTGAAAACACAGTGCTCTGACGAGTAGCTAGAAATTACAGACATGTATGCACTTGAGGACATTGTTATGGCCTAGTTAAACTGAAATAAATTGCACATTTCTAGACTTGCAAGTTTTCTACTGGGAATACTTCACTGTAGAAACATGTTCTAAATATTGGCCTAAATGGGAGAGTAGGACCCAAGTGAAAATCATTGATCAGCTTTGGAATGAAACATTGTTCTTTAAATATGAATGGGTTTGCAAATGAGAATTCTACAATGTGGAGTACCATTTTATTTTTATTATTATAATAATAAGCAAACAAACAAACAAACAAACCTACTGAGTACAGTAATTGAAGTATACTTCATCCTGATCTGCAAATTAATCAGAATAAGGTACAATACACTGAATGGGGAAGTGCATTTATCATTTAAAGAGACACCTACAAATGTTTTGGCAATCTGAAACTGAAGTTCCACAGTCTGAAAGAGGTGAGACAATGTTCTTGGATGTGAGCATACAATTACAGGATATACTGACATAACTATCAATGGTTTGGCAAATACTGTGATAAAAAAAAAACATATCCATTTAATATATGGGGTGGTGAGTGGTTTTTTGTGTTGTTTTTTTTTTTTATCTGTTTGGTTTTTTTCCTCAGTACTGTAAAAGAAAGAGAAAAGGGGAAATTTTCCATTTTGGAATTGAAGAATTTGTTTTAAGCTGCAGATCTCATTCCCCTCTAGCAGCTTCCAGATGAGTTTTGCTTGTGGCAGGGGAAGAGGAGGACAAAGTTGAAATTTCCTTCTTTTAACTCTCAGTATTTTCTATCAAAAACACTGATACAAATCTATTAATAACTGTATGAAACATGATCCCTGTTGTAACTTTAAACACACACACACTGATATGAACCACAAAGGGTACACGAGTAAATTCTGTATTAACTGGACCTTTATTTTGTTATTTTATTTTGTCATGCAACTTGCAGAGAAGTGGTCTAAAAAAGAGAGCTTGGGTGATAGTTGTGACCCTCTGGTTTAAAGGCATTACTCAGGGTGGGGAATACTCATCTTTCAGTATTTAATAGTGAAAAAATAAAGTTACAGACACATAATAATTCAGTCAATCTATGAAAAGGGAAGCAATACCCCACTCCTTATACTTGTGCACAGGAATAAACAGATAGGTAACATCTTGAATAAGAAATAAAATAAAAGCAGCAGAAACACTTAATAGTCACCTGAAATTCGGAACAGCTCCCCTTAGCTGTATTTTCCGGCTATGAAATTTTGTCGTTTATTTTCTTCCTTTTGGAGAGAGCCAGCTGCTAAAAGGTTAATCCCCTAGCACAGTATCACACCTGCAATTGCTTTGCTCTCCCGAGCTCCCACCAGACAGTCTGCAGCTCCGCTGATGTAATGCTGCTTGGCTACGCTTTAACTTTCCTCTTTGTGCTCTCTGTATGTACCCACTTTATTACAAGGGAGAAAGATAACCCATTTCCAATCCATCTATCCCAATACCATAAGAAGCTGAGGCAATAACAATTATCTCTATCCTTACATTTTCTCTCTTCTCTGAATAGTTCTTGTACAGTAATGAATTGTAACAGCTCCTTCACACAGATTTCTCTCCCATATAATTAATGTCCTAAGATATTCTATTTACTGGTGAAGCAGTTTGAATCAAAAAGTGATTACTTTTGAAGTAAACAGAGCTGCTAACCACATTTCACAAAGACGACAGCGGTTTCCCTTTAAAAAAACACAAAAAAACCCCCCTCAACCAACCAAAAAAACAACAAAACACACATTGAAAACAAAAGCACAGAAAAAAGACAAAAAATGGGTCTTTGAAAAGCCAGGCTGTGCACTGGGATATTTTACCTTCATAAATACCCTTTCCAACACCACAACCACAACAACCTTTATTTTTTTTTTCGTGTTTTTTGTTCTACAGTTAGAACAGGGAGTGTCCTAAACAGCAGGCTGGTTTTGAACTCTGGATATTCACAGGTTGAATTAGAGTATGTTTCTTTCCTGCAAATCAAAAATGTAGCCAGATCCATAAGACATCAGAAAGCACAGTTTTCCTGAAAGACAGTTTCCCAAAGAAATATCAGAGTAAAAATTTTGTTCCCTGAATATGTGTGATAATATATTTAATATTCTTATGTAACTTCAGATACAACATGAGCATGCACAAAAATGAGATAACTGGGGATAACTGACCCTTGATTGATAGCCCAGAAGATCTTTTTTATAGCTTAGCACCTACAGCCTAAGCAAAGGCAGAGGACACTCTCCATTACATAGAGGAATTGCCTCTGAAATCATTGCTTATTTTCCTGCCCAACCTACTTCCTATCTCCTGGTTTTGAGTCTTCTAGAAAGGGACAGAATATGTGAGAAAGGATATAACAGGGGTGGGATTGCTGACACTTCCCATTGCAAGGGAAACACAAAAATCTCCTGTCTTGTTCCATCTATTTACAGCACTAAGTGTAAGCATGCTGCACGTGGCTTTAGATGCACAAAGCCCTATCCAGCTCTCTGAGAAGTTAAAGAAAGTGCTTCTTCCCAGCATTTACTTATGGTAAAGGTATTTTCCTGAGAAATATGAGTGGATCATCCATGACTCTTTCTTCTCCCAGTCAGGAATTGAGTTGTTTCATATTTTAGGCTAAAGTACAAGAACTAGGCTGTTGCAGTGTAGGTCATAACCTGCAAATTCCATTATTAACTTAAACAGTTGGAATCCTGAAAGTATTACAGCGACTTAAACTCCCAATGTCTTTCACTGTCACTGAGCCTATGTAACTCCTGGCAATAATTATGGTAACTTAGGAAAACTCAGTCACAGTGAAGAGGAATACTTAGGTTCCTTCCTAGATAATGAGAAGTGAGACATTTCATTAGTATACCATGAATTACTCTTCAGAGGCACCAAACATGCTCTGCTTGTGGCACAAAGGTCTGTACATCGAGTTTACACCCTCAGAAGCACTCTGTGGTTCCAGGACTGTATTTCAGATGCTGAGAAATCTAAATTAGGCTTCTGAAATTAACCATCAAGGTGTGTTCTGGGCTTTCTAACAGGCATGGTTCTTGCTTTCTGAGACTTTACAAACACCAACACAGGATCCTATATTAGTCCCTTCAAACATAGCCTGAGGTCGCAACAGAGAACTGAATCTGAATTGCCCATATTGTCATTAACTGTGTTTGTTCTCTGTTTTGAGCTCTTTACATTTTCTAGGTCATATTTAATCGTTTTCAATTCACCGATGGATCTCCTTAGTTAAGGACATGTCTGTGCCTGTAGCAGCGGACATCATTTCACATTCATGAGAAACAAAGCACCTAGTAAGTCTTATGACATCAATAGACACTTGTGGCATTGCGTCTTCCTAATCTCCTTCCCACCCCATACCCTTCACTGTCTTTCTCTACTTTGTTTGCCTTTGAGGTGTTTGGAAATCCTTGGCACTCGCATTTTAATATTCATCTCCACAGTTCAGTGTAGGATCTACTTATTCCAGCAGCTGATTTAAAAGGGAAAGACAACTAAAAGGAGTAATTAATAAACAGGATGCCCCTACATGAGTAAGAGAAATTGTGTCCCAGCAATAATTTTGGTAAAGGTTTGCTAGTAGTAAATAGATTATTTTTGGAAGGTTCCTATATATTACTCAGACCTGTGCATAAGGGTCTGGGCATTGCTCTGGATTCTCAGCTGAGAAGGTTCAACAACTGCAAAGTAGAACAAGGCTTAACAAGTGTCCATTTTTGAACTAATGGAAGGATATGAACTCAAGGGTTCATAAGAATATTTCTTCTTTTCAGAGCACTTGAGCTGGACATAAATCAATCTACGAAATTACAGTTTTATTTAAATATAGTGAAAGTCCAACAGGTGGTGGTGGTAGGAGACCCATATGTTTCCTTGCTCACACAGATGGAATGTGTAATAGACATTGAATAGCTGAAAAAGTGAAATATCGACTCCTTTCCTCCTCAACCTTTTGCAAATGCTTGCACAGCTCCATTGGCAAAAACTGCAATGGCAACTTGGATCTAGCCTTCATCAAAATATAAATACTAATTATGTCTCTTTTATAAAAGCAAAGCAGGCCATTCTTACAGCACCAATTATCTGCTCATCCAGTATCCATGCAGTCTCAAAAATATTTATCTTCTTTGAAAAGAATTATGTTTTCCTCTTTCTGGTGTCTATTTAAAGCTTCAATACATAACTGAGTTTCTGCTACATCAAGTTCAGCGTAGCATTCTTGCTCATAAGAATCATCACTATGATAAAAAATCCTCTTATTATTTTACAACTGTATTAGCTATTTATATATTTTCAAAAGGATGATACACAACACAATTTTTTAATCATTTCTATTTGCCATTATTTTGTAAATAATTATTTCTCCCCACAAGAATAGAAGACTAAGAATGCAAAATTACTCCTAACTACCTTTCCAGCATACTTCTCTATCTGAAACCTTTTAAAATTATTTATTGTACAAGGTACACATAAAGGCATATTTATTCTGCAATTATCTTTGTTCAGACTCTGCTTGAGCACTGCTCTGTCTATCTCTCATAATCATGAAGCACTGGATAAAACAGCTCAGTCTTTGTTCTAATTGCCTCTAAACAGTTTGGTACACCAGATATGATCTAAGGGTTTCAAAAAACCATTAAAAAAAGTTTTTCAACATTCAGATGGCATGCCTTATTCTTAATTTTAAAGTATGGAGGGGTTTTTTTTTGTTTGTTTGGTTTTTTGTTTGTTTGTTTTTGTTTGTTTTTTAATTTTGTTTTTGTGGGTTTTTTGTTTTGTTTTGTTTTGTTTTGTTTTGGTTTAGCTTTTGCTTTTACTTTTTGCTTTAATAGCATGGAGATTAGGTTCTCTTAGTGCATGGGATACTCCATTTTCTCTTGTAAATAGTTGAGAATGGCTTTCTTGGGAGGTAAAATATATGAAAAGATAAGAGACATAACATCACAAGCTGTTTGAATCCAAGAATAAGGTAATATTTTTGTTCAGAAGCTGTCTGAATATAGAAAAAAGTGATAGAATCACTTTTTTCCTTTTAAAATGATAGAGTAATCCATTTCTGTAGTAGGATCTGATTGTTAATAAACTTATGAGGTTTGTATGGAATTTGTGCTCTTATTTACTCATTTTCATTTGAAGAACTCTGTAGCTCAAAGTTCAGTTAAGAGATGAGAAAGCACACTGCATTTACTCAGGGAAGAGTTGGATGAAATATCTGGTGGATATAAAATACTGGTTTGTGTAAAACCTGTGTGAAGAATGGTGAGTTGAGGAAAGACAATATTATGGTGAAGCTTCCTAACTTCCCTGATTCCTTGCCCTAAGGAGAAGCCTCCTGTGTAACTTCACAAAAGAAGCATTTTTCTGTCTGACCTTTAGTTTCCTACTTGCAAATAAATTACATTATTTTGTCATTTCCCTCACTGTCATTACATGGAGAAATTTTTCAGACTCTGAAAGCCTCAATAAATGCTTATATGATGCTTAAGAATTTGGGACTATGGTGTTCCTTGAACAGTTATTTCTACTGTAAAACAAATGAAGAATAAAGAGCAAAGCCTACTCTCAAACTTGTGTCTGGAGAAAACCTGCTCTGCAGAATCTTGCCAATATAACCAGGAGCCATAAATTCTCTACCAACCTGTTGAGACATCCATGCATTAACCTCAGTGACAAACTCTCTGAAAACCTTGAATGTTTTTAAGCTATGTTATTCACATCTTCTGTCTGTGATTCATGCTTTTATCTGATCTGAGGGAAGGTGTGAACAGAAAAGACCCCAAACAAAACAAAACAAAACAAAACAAAACAAAACAAAACACACACAAAGAAAACAAAACACTAAAAACCAAAAAAACCAAACCAAACTAAACCAAAACAAACAAAAAAACCCCAACAAACACAAACTTAATTTGATTTTCTTTTTTAAACTACAGTACGGTTTTCTGTTTTAAATTTGAGATAGGGAGGGATTTATGTTTTATTTTAGTGTTCTTCTGTCCAAAAGGAGCATCACTCCAGCTGGAGCAAGAGCACTGGAAAGCACACCTGGTGCTGGAAGTCCCATCATTGTATGTCCTAAACGTGCTTATTGTTCCAGGTTTATGCTAGAACTGTATTGCATTTGGATGTCAAACAAGATGACACTCCTAATTTGTTTCATTATAGGTTTTTTGGTTATATATTTGTTTTTAATTGTGTGAGTTTAGACTCTGAAAATCCGCTCTGTCGAGACCAGCCATCAAGCAGATTATCCTAAGAGACAAGGCAATTGACACAGTCTTTATCCTTAAGCCCCTTGGCTGCTCATTTGGATTAGGTTGAGCACTTTGAGTTAGATACAGAAGATCTTTAAAAGCCATAAACTTGTTTCCTGTTCAAGACAATGTAGGAAAGAGAGGCCAGTTCTGTTTTTTTTCATAGTAGCTAGTGGAGCCAGTGCTGAGCAAGTACACTGTACTGTTTTTTGTGCTTGTTAGACTCCTTTGAAATCAAACAAGACTATTTTCAGAATGAACCTATTTATTTCTATAAATAAAACTGGAGGCAGCTGTCCCATCAAATGATGCTAATTCTACCACCTTGGAAGTGTTTTAGCCAGCCATCAGTGGAATTGTTCAGATTTACTGATATATACAAGTTTTGCCTCCAAGAGGAGCCCAGCAGCCATCTTAGACTCAGTTTTTCATCCATAAGTATTCTACAAACAGAAATCTGCAGGTAAGATTGTATCTTCAGGTTTTGTAAAATGCTTTTGCAACAGCTGTTTCCTGAGAAATGCACGGGAAACAAGAACTGCAAATGCATGGTAGCAAAGCTGCCCAAAAGATAAATTTAAAACGGATTTGATTTTTCTAATTGAATGCTTTGTACATTTGTATATTTCATCTGTTAAATTGTTATTTAGGCACTAAAGCAAACCCACTAAATTAGAAGAACCCTCTGCCCCACAACTTTCCAGTTCAGTTCAGTCAATGGGACAAATAAACACCAGCGCAAGAGGAGCTTTATCCAAAACAAAGAAATACTTGCATGCATCTGCAGCCAGGCTTCTGCTCATTGCTAAAGGAAAGCATCCAACCCAGATCCCAGTCTTTCCAAAGGGCTCTTCAAGGCAAGCCGTGTGGGACCCTTCTTCTGGTTGTGCCAGTGAGCACCACGCTGGTACTGCCTCAGCTGGAAGCCACCCTCAGCATTCATTGCAGCACTGCAGCTGTGTTAATAATATTTGGTGACTCCTTTGTTTCCAATTTGAATCTAAAATGTGCAATCTGCACAGGATATGAGCTTATTTCTAAATCCCGATGGATGAATGTTCTGTATCTTAATAAATTATTTGTGGAATATAAAACCTAGTTGTAAATTAAGGCGTCTGTTCTGATGTGAGTTTATCTTGGATAATGCTGACACTTGCTGGAGGGCTCAGATAGTTTGTAATCTGTACTGGATTTGTCCCTTCCCTCCTCAATATAGAACAGACAAAAAACTGGCGTGTTTGGTATTAGACAGTCTGAAGGAACCATCAAAACACTTCCAGTCTGGGTGATGAAGGAAAAAAAAAAGTTTTTATTTTCTGATTTAATTTAATTTAATTTAATTCTATTTTATTTTATTTTATTTTATTTCAATTTTTATTTTTTTCTAAATGTGTTCTGCAGTACATATGACTCAGGGAAACAGTTTGTGTTTCTTGTTTGTGAAATATGGTATGAAAAGGAATAGTTCAAAGAAAGATAATTTCATTTTTTTGATGCTCAGTAAGGATGGGAACTGCAGCAAGAATCAGCACAACTCTTGCTGTCTGATTCAAATATTTACTGATTTTCAAAGAAGTTTTAATTACTGCTTGAAAATATTCTGGATCAGACTAAATTTGGACATAGGGGTTTGTCTACTTCTTAGGGGAAGAAAATGAGATCATAGAACTAATATTAGAGGAGGACACTGGACCACGATCACGGAGTCATTGAAGTTAGACAAAAAAAATCATGGGAGAGGTGACATAATATTTATTAATTGTAATTGCTGAAGTGTTCCCTACTCCCTGTAGGATCTTGGGAACATGTGACCATGGATGGAGCAGCAAAGCATGGAGAGAACTGTGATTTCAATCACTCCAGGAGTTGTGTTTGCTCCAGTGACATTAGGGAAACGATGCAATATGATAGGTATTTCTTTGATGATGGTTCCTGGGGTTGAAGTGCTTATAAGGGCAATCTCTCCTTTTCACTCTCCCTTTTTCTGTAGTCAGCACTTTCCCAAAAAGGTATTATTCTAATGAAAGAAAATCACTCATTTTCTTTTGCAGAAAATTCTTCCTTCATGTCTCATTGGATCCTCTCCATCATGCTGTGAAAAACAAGCACTACCTGAAGATTCTTTATTTTTCATTATCTTGACTTTTAACATGTTTTGACTTTAACATATAAAATTTTCATTAAAAAGTCTTTTTTTGACAAATCTCATCTCAATATATTTAGGGAACTCATCCCTCAGTATGTGTCACAATTCAAAACTTAGAGCTGCACCATGCCTCTACAAAGAACAATTGCCACATTACAAATAATGCTACAAGAATGGGATGCCATCTTGTGTGCTGGAAGGTTCCAGCTGACCTAATAATTTGGCCTGGAAAGAAGTGGAATATTTACAACAGGTACAATGGAAACTTTTATTAAAGCATTTTCAGGTAACATCTGGATGTTAACAAAATAAAAGAAAAGAAAATAGTTTTCAGTTTTCTTAAGATTTCCTGTGGGAATAGGAAGCTGGGAGGAAAAACACATCACCCCTTTTTATTACTATTATTTTTAGTAGCAGTTGTAACGTTCAGCACTGTTTCTCACAGGATTTGGGACTATCCCATTCTGTCCTACTTGAGATCTTTAAATGCAAATGTAGTCTATAAAATGGGCAAGAAACAATAAAGCGCCCATTACAGCAAGCTTTTTAGACTACTGAAATGAGATATTGATACTACAGTTTATATGCAAATGTCCTTATTGGCATCTGAAAATATAACATTTGACCAGGCTCAGCAACCTGTATTTAGGCTTCAAATCTTCTCACCTTCTGGTGTTTACAAGTGCAACTGGAAATGTAGCTATAAATATTGAATAACATCTAAATGCTCAGAAAAATAAAAGGCTTAGGAGAGAGCCTTAACTGTTCACACTTTATGGGAAAGATGATTTTATCAATAGAATTAGAGGTTGCTGTAAGAGCTAGATCTAGGATTTCCTTAATGTTTACTTTAATATTATCCAAGTAGCAAAATCTAGGATGAATTTTGAAGTGATGAATCTTGGAAGGCTGGGATTCATACCATGCAGCTTTTACCACCCACTAAAAAGTTGACTATTTTTTCTCTACAGAGAACAAAGGAAATGATAAAATTTCTGAAAAGGTATCCATGTCATTCTACAACTGATTTAGAGTGGGCAGACACATTTACAGATGAATGAAGTCAGAGAAAACATATGGTTTCAAAGGGTCATTAGTAAATTAAATTGTTTTACTTAATAACTAAATACTATTAAGGAGAGATAAAGACAACCAAACAGTCTTTCAACAAGTTGCCGCTTTGTTCCCTAGTTATGTTTAGGAGCAATATTTATTAAAGCCCTTTTTTGTTGAATTTCAGGGCTCTGAACCCCTCATTTTCCATCCCCACAGGAGCAGCCACAGCCCTGACTTCAGAGTATCACTGCAGTTTGCACTTAACACAACTTTCACCAAGCAACTTCTGCTGCTGCTATGGCTCTCAAGTCAGCAGGAGGGAGGAAAGCTGATTTTTCACACATATTCCAAGCTGTTCTTTGCCACAGACAGAGCTTTACCCATGCATTGACCAGCACTACCTCAACCATTCTCACAGTTGTCTCATGAATTTAGAAGTCCTGCAATAAACACTCATGAATTTAGAAGTCCTGCAATAAACAAAGTCACTTCCACAGACCCATTACTTTCCAGCATGACCTGAAACAAGGAAATGTCCAAGCTCCTGCCTTATTAGAGCCTCTACAGTTACCCGACCAATTTTTCTTCTTCCAGGTGACCAGAGATGCCGAGCAGGTGATGCTGTTGCCAGAGCAACCACTTTCTTGACAGCCTAGGGATTTTATAATGGGAAAGTTTATTCTATTAGGTGCTCCTGTTGGAATGAAGAGGCACCTTCACTTAACGATGTTCAGCTCTCATGTTCTTCCTCCTCTCCTGATCTTAGCCCTACATGAAAAAACAGAGGGATCAATGAAATTACAGGGGTAGAAGACTCATCTGGTGCCATCATTTTAAGCTCAAAGAACCCACACACCACAATTGTAGATTATACAGATATGCATCACAAAGTATAAGACTTCACTTTTATCCAAGGTAGCATGTTGAAATTAATTAAAAGGATGCACACAGTGTACATCTAGTCTTCATAACTCATGTGTTCAGCAACATTCCAACTTTTATTTAAATAAAGCATTTATTTATATAATGATACATCATATAAACAATACACGTGTTAGTATACAGTATGTAAAATATAATGTGCAGTGTTATATATAACATAATATACAATTAGAAATACATGATAAAATATAATTTTATTATGTATATATCTATGAACAAACAGATAATAAAATATATTTAAAAAAAAATAATAATAATTATAAAAACTCTCTGGCATGCAACTGTAATGTGAATAAGAAGTAAGATTCCATGTGGGAAGATTGACTCTGACTTATTGCAGCTTCTCAGATATGTTTGTCTGAGGACTCTGGTATTCGACATTTTTAGACTAAGAACTGTAGACAAAGAAAGGCTTTAAAAGCCATAAGTCTGGCCCTTATATTCCCGTAACATACCAGTGCAAGAATTTCTCATTTATTCAAATAAATTGTATCCCAATGGGGAAAAAAAGTACCCACTCAGTGAACGGGGAAGTATGTGACTCCATGATAATCTTTCATTTATTGGAGACACAGATGTTAATTTTATATTCAGTTTCTTTACCTTTATTGCTTCTTGTCCTGTGCCTGTTTACCCTTTGCAAGGCAAGAAAAATGTGCAGTATTTTATTCTGCAGTCTCCTGAAGGAATAAAATTAGGTTTAAAAGTAAATTCTTTTATAAGCAAAATAAATTATAAGTGAATGTTGTGGAGAGGTGCATGGTAAATTGATTTCTGTGTACAAATTGTCCTTTTTTGTGATTTGTTGATAAAAATTTAATGTTTGACACGTTAGAACTGTTAAACATGTCATCAGGATGTGGGAAATGTTTTCACTTAACTGTTTGCTTGTTACTTTTTCCTTTATCACTATATTTTTAAAAGCAGTTTCTAACATAGTATTTGAAATCTTGCACTTCAGGTAAGCAGAAAACAGAATCTTTAGTCATTATGAAAAATACATTACAGCACAGTGCAAACTTTGATATCTCAGCTGTTGCAGGCTTGGATATCTGGCTATCTCACAATCAGGAGGTATAGAAGTTAAAATTAGTACTAAAGCTAGAAGAAAACATTAATAGGAAAAACAACCAAGCCAATACAAAAACAAGCAAACAAACAAGCAAACAAACACC
>VXBI01011994.1:48978-73092 GCA_013397375.1 Toxostoma redivivum
AAGAAAACAAACCCCCCCGCCCCCCAAAAAAAAGCCCCCCCAAAAAAACCAAACCAAAACAAAAAAAAAAAACCAAAAAAACCAAACCAAAACAAAACAAAAACGCACACACACACACACACAAACCCCAAAAACCCAGAAAAACAAAAAAAAAAACAAAAACAAAAAACAGTCCTTTAAGTACTGTTTCCTATCTGCTAGGTAAAAAAATCAATTAACCCTTAAATTTGTTATTTATATAGTCCCAGAAGATGAAACTTATTCAAATCATCAAATATCTATGCAGGAAGCTAAAGAAGGAACTGTGAATTTTGTATCAGAATATGGAATTGAAAGTTTCTAGGAAAATTTAGTAAAATTTGATAGAAAGCAGAAGAGGGAGACAGTAGTTCCACATCAGAAACTACTTGTAGGAATAAGAAATACTCAAACAACTAAACATATATAAATAGCTCATTCTAGAATTGAGACACTGAACATTTGAAAAAATGAAAGCTCTTTTGCTTATTTCTCAATTTGAAGTAAAATACTGCTATACAGTCGGAAAGAAATACTTGAGATCCAGTATACAAAACATCATATGTAGATATTCTTTCCTTCCTTCCTTTCTTTCTTTTCTCTTTCTATTCTTTCTTTTCTTTCTTTCTTTCATTTCTTTCCTTCTTTCTTTCCTTCCTTCTTTCTTTCTCTTTCTCTTTCTTTCTTTCTTTCCTTTCTTTCTTTCTTTCTTTCTTTCTTTCTTTCTTTCTTTCTTTCTTTCTTTCTTTCTTTCTTTCTTTCTTTCTTTCTTTCTTTCTCTCTTTCTCTCTTTCTCTCTTTCTCTCTTTCTCTCTTTCTCTCTTTCTCTCTTTCTCTCTTTCTCTCTTTCTCTCTTTCTCTCTTTCTCTCTTTCTCTCTTTCTCTCTTTCTCTCTTTCTCTCTTTCTCTCTTTCTCTCTTTCTCTCTTTCTCTCTTTCTCTCTTTCTCTCTTTCTCTCTTTCTCTCTTTCTCTCTTTCTCTCTTTCTCTCTTTCTCTCTTTCTCTCTTTCTCTCTTTCTCTCTTTCTCTCTTTCTCTCTTTCTCTCTTTCTCTCTTTCTCTCTTTCTCTCTTTCTCTCTTTCTCTCTTTCTCTCTTTCTCTCTTTCTCTCTTTCTCTCTTTCTCTCTTTCTCTCTTTCTCTCTTTCTCTCTTTCTCTCTTTCTCTCTTTCTCTCTTTCTCTCTTTCTCTCTTTCTCTCTTTCTCTCTTTCTCTCTTTCTCTCTTTCTCTCTTTCTCTCTTTCTCTCTTTCTCTCTTTCTCTCTTTCTCTCTTTCTCTCTTTCTCTCTTTCTCTCTTTCTCTCTTTCTCTCTTTCTCTCTTTCTCTCTTTCTCTCTTTCTCTCTTTCTCTCTTTCTCTCTTTCTCTCTTTCTCTCTTTCTCTCTTTCTCTCTTTCTCTCTTTCTCTCTCTCTTTCTATCTTTCTCATTCATTAATAAGCCTGAAATAAAACTTCCTCTGGATATGATAATTTTTATATTGTCCAACAGAAAGAAAGAAAGAAGGGCTTGTTGCGAGTTTAGCAGTGGCCTAATTCCCAGCACATCCACTAGAATTATTTACGCATTTCTTGCATAGTAGAGGATTAGGAGGAAGGCAGAAGAGGCTCAAACTTAAAAGAGTACAAAGAAAAACTTTATTACTAGAAACTACAAGAAAAAGAAATAAAACTCAGAATAAAACTTTCAGAACACTTTTCCTCCCCTTACAACTTCCTTCACACTGACAACATACAGAAACAAACCAGTCAGTTTTACATCTCTAAAAATAGTCCTTCACCAATTTACTTGGGAGAGGAAACTTCTCTCTTCAGTTTTTGGTGATTTCTCTACAAGAAACAGTTTTCTCGTGGCTTCAACGTCACAGTGATCAGCTGCCTGGGAGAATGGAGATTTGATCACTGTGTAAAATTCCTTCCTCTGCTGAAAGTCTTCCCACAATTATTATTGAGGACCATACCAATTTATGGGAACACTTTAAGGATTATAACAGTTCAAACAAAAGCTCTCTTCACCTGTCTTTCAAAATAGGTCTTTCTTCATCTCTTCCCTGGGGGGCAGTAGGGGTCTTCTTCTCTCCTCTTTATTCAAACCTATGGGATCATAGCCATTTCAACATCTGCTTACTTTAGCAAAAATGCCTCTGCTCATCTCTACGACTGAGACATTTCATCCACACCAAAATGCCTTTCTGAGTTATGGGGAATAAGAGATCCTTCTCCACAGATTAAAAAGAGACATTTCAGTCCATGAGTCTCCTCCTTCCCTCATCTGGGACCTGAGTCTTTGTTAGACCTCAGTGTTTTCATGCTGTTTCTGTGCGTAAGTTCATCTTGGTCCTTTTCTTTCACTCAAGATAAAGAACAAAGTGTCTGCAAATCTCATTCTGTGCAGTGAAGGAGTTAATACCTTGCCCAAGCCTACAGAAGGTCATGTGATCTCTTCCAGGCCTTGACCAGGAGCTATTTTACCATACAGTCTTTTTCAACAGCCATGCTGGGCTGGGCTAGGATTTTAGCAAGGGCCCAGCTAGAAGCAGCGGTGTGTCGCTTGGCTGCATTCCATTCGGAGGGAAACCCGTCCCAGCCCTGCCCTCCCAGGCCACAAGGGCTGCAGCGGGCAGGCCCAGCCCGACCTTGGCCAGGCCGGAGGGGCGCGGCGGGCCAGCCCCGGCCCAGAGCTGCTCCCGGGGTGTCAGCAGCAGCAGCATTTCTGCCACGCTGGGGGGAACGGGGAGCAGCCAGGATATCAGGGCTGATGGCCTCCCCTGCCCTGCCCTAGCAATCCTGGGGCCCAGCCCTGCCGGGACAGGCTCCTCCACCCTGGCCCAGCCACGTGGAGGGGCCGGACCAGGCTGTTACCTCTACTGAGGATGGAAGGGAAGGAGAACTTTCCGGGTTTTTTTTTTTTTGCCTTTGTATGTGTTTTGCAAAGACGTACAAACTTTCTCATTGTCAATATTAAAAATCAGACACTGATTGGTCCTTGTCAGGTCCAAAGGAGGCTGCCCAGGTCCTGGCAGGGAGCTATTTCAGGAAATTTATGCAAACCACCTCAGGGCTTCAGTGCCAAACTTTCCTTCTGACAATTAATATTCACCAGTGTACTGTTCTCACAGTTTTTAAATAGGTGAAGATTCCATCTTTGCCCATTGGATTGCTATTGAACAATGTAGAATATATTCCCATGATAAGGGGTTCTCTGGCATTCTCTGGTACATATAACCAATTTTTAAAATTTTACTTTAAACAGAACCCCAGTATTACTCTTCTAATCCTAATGTTTTTCACATTAAAATATTCTTAGTCTGATGTGTTCTTATATCAGAGACAATTAGCTTAAATTTACTTCAAACCTCTCCTCTCAAATTTCTTCCTTGAGACCAGAGACAGGCTGAGGAACAAATTTCCAAAGCCAGTGAAATGAACAAGATCCTTTTCAATATAATCTGAATTTTTAATTCAATGGGTGTTAAGAGAGAAAAGAACAGTGCCTACAACAGGAGGAACAAAGACTGATCAAGGAAAGAAGGAAAAGTAGATAGAATACATTAGTGAAGGAAGGACAGGAAAAGCAAACAGATAAGAAATCCTTAATTCCAGGTTTGTAACATCTTTCAAAGACACACTGGGCTGGTTTCATTTCTACTGACCAATCCTTAATGCTTTGTTGAACCTTACTTGAAATTTCTCAAGCAGGGGGGCTTTCATTTTCCTTGTGGAATTTCTTCCTGTTTTCCATTGTTCTCCCTTGAATCACCATAAAATATTTCTGTCTCTTTTTCACTCCACTTTTCAAATGCCCTTGGAAATATATCTTGCTCTCCCATTCCTAGGTCCTTGTTTACTCAGGCTAAACAAATCCCAGTCTTTACATCTGGTAATGTCTGAATGTGAAAGAAGGGGGATGGTGACTCCAAAATTGTCTAATTCAGGGAGCAAGGTTAAAAATATATTTCTGGCTGAGTATCTTGTTTTATTAATAGTGTTTAATTGATCATGGTGAAAAGGCTGTTATAGTCAAGTGGAGGAGGGTGTTACCTTCCAAAACATTTTCCAGCAAATTTACTTAATTGTTTCTGTTTACTGATTACCCATTAGTGCTCTATCACGCATTAAAAGCAATGGGCAGGATTAATAACAGCCTGTTCACCCCAAAATACCAGAGCCACTTTATGTATTGATGGCAAGTGACTCATTAAGTTTAAATGGATATAAGCTATAATTTTCATCACATTCTTGTATTTTTTTTCTCTTTGTGAAACTCAATATAACTCTGATTGTTTAATACTTTATAGAAACAGGGAAGATCAGAAGATATGCCAACTCTATTCATGAGGAAGGATGAATGCTTGGTGATATTAATGCATAACACAACAACAGTTAATTAACATCTTTAACATTTTTGCTGCATTTCTTATTTACAGATTACACAGCACTTTCTGAAAGAGAATAAACAGTGTCTAATAGGAGCAGGAAGACGAACAATGTTCTCTGTTTTTTGAAGGCCTTTCAGAGCACAGAAAATTGCTTCTGCTTTGGAAAATCTACCTGCTGCTTTAGACTTGAAGTAAATGAGTTTCTACAAATCTCTGGTGAAAATAAAGGGCTCCAAGAGGTCTGTAACAATCTGTACTTTGAATAACTTACATATTTTATAATAGCAAGCAAATTCCCCATGTCTGCCCAACTATTCCTTATTTTTAATGGGGAAAGTCAAGTATTGCAGAGCAAATTCATGCACCTCCATCTCCCCGATTTTCACTTATCATACCACAAAAACCAATAGAATTGTATTATATTGTTGGAAAACAGCATTCCAATTATTTTTTTAAAAGCTTTTTTCTTACACATGGAGAAATTTAGATAACTGTGTCTTACCCTAGTTGGAACAGGTCTCAGGCTACATTTCTTGAATCTTCCTTGGAGTCTGAAGTTCCAAGTTACTTCTCAGGATGTGAAAGCTTGGTTTGACTGTTTACAAATCTTGAAATTAGGTTCAGGCTAATTTTCAGTTACTTTGAAAATAATGGTTTGATGCAAAGTGCTTCCAGCAGGAAGGATCCTATGAAGTCTGTATGGAGAACTTCCAAAATAAAACCATGGAAAATGAGACACTTCCACACAAGTTAGTGACTAGTTCAGCACTATTTTTGTAACAAACACAGACATTGCTTACTCTAAAAGGTTCAGGTGCCATGCAGAAAAAAGAATAACAAAAAACCCCAAGGAGATTAGTTATATGTGTGATATGTGCAGTGATCGTGAGACCTGTGTTCTTCTTGTGCCACTGTTTAAGGGTGAAAGAAGCCACAAGACTTAATCCACTGTCTGTGCTCCATTCATCAGTAGCCTTGAATATTTCTGCTTAAAGTCTGACTTTCTTACACACAGCATTTAAATTTCTGTCTGGTGTCCAACTCAGAGTGGTTCTACTTTCTTAAATGTGGTTAATCTTGCTGCAATGTGATTCCACAAAATAAAATGCAGCATATATTAATATAGCTATGCACAGAGTTATGGTCAGCAACATTTCAACCGTTTTAGTGTAAAAACATGACTGAAAATCCTGCTTCATTCTGATTTTTTCTGTTGTTTTACCTGCTCCCCTTTTTGCACTGTGTATTGTCACTAATGCAAGACTGGAAAATATATCTGCACATAGTGAAGCAACAGATTTCTATTTATCGTCTGCTTAAGTCAGATAAGATCCTCATTGTGTATGTAATTTCTCTTTATCTGAAGATGCCTTGTGCCTCTCATTTTTCCTTTCATTTTAATGACTTTATTTTCAACTTTGATTTCAGTCTCAGTATCTTTCTTAGTTACTGGATCTTTGGGACTCTCTACCCCTTAGAAAGCTAGATGATTAATTTTAAGATTCACAGAGACAGATTCTGAAATTCATTTTATGCTGGTCACCATTCTTCAAGTTTTATGTTTTCAGCAAAACTGATAACAGAATAAGTAGCAATGGTACCAAAACAATGATATCTTTTAGGATTTAATGCAATACCCACTGAAGCTCCTGAAACTCTTCCCAATAATTTGAATGAAAGTCATTTTGCAGACTCAAATATGAGAAAGATAAACACTTTTTTTTTTTCTTTTTTGCTAGTGATTGTGTGCTAAAGATCTAATTGCAGTACTTTACCTTGCAAATGATTAATACAAAATATTTGTTAAAGAGTTTAAGGTAAATAGGAGTGTTAACTTTCAGGCTTAGTAACAAATATACATACAAGAGAATAGTATTCCTTGAGTTATTTTTTATAAATTAGTGTCAATTTACAGGAGAGTCTGCCTTTCAAAACACTTGTCTGTTATGTGTGTGTTCCTCTGGGTTCATAACCGTGTGTGCATACAGAGAAGATGGGCTATTTCATAGCATTAAAAATGCCTTTTGAATGAAACAGGCACATGTATGAATACAACTGATGGAAACATTGATTCAGAATTCTGTTCAAATCACCCTTTCAACCCTCTTTGTCGAAAGAATCTCCAATAAAATATGCATAACATTAGGAAAAATAAGAAATGCAACCACAGTATAGGTGCAACCACAATAAATGTTGTAAGGTAAAATTCTGAGCAACTTATCTAACAAAACCAAAGCCACACTAAATTTCCTTGTAACTAATACATCTTGTACTTTGGATGGTGTGAGTGTGTTGTGTGTTAAGTTAAAATAAAAAAAAAAAAAATACACCCCGAATATAAACAAAACAGTTGCTGGAGATCCTCTTAAACCATAAACAAACTTTTATGTACTCACTGGATTCTTTCTGGAACAGTGGTGACTGCTGTGGGGTTTTTGAACTGTGTGCTGCTGCAGCTTCTCTTCTAAGAGTTGCTAAAAGTGTTCTGTATCTACTTAACAGTTCTTGTCTTTGTGAATGTTCTGCAACACACATTTAACACCATGCAAGCTCTAATTTACATCCGTTATCTGTTCTTTTCAATCTATCTTTTTGACACAACGAATTACACTGGAATATCTTCTGTGTGAAACATATGGTTGGCAGCACCTGGATATGTGTTAAACTAGTTTTGGAGTTAAACTGGCTTTTCACTTCCTAAAGAAATCTTTAATTTACCTTATTCCAACCACAGTATTCAGTAGCCCATGTTTGTACACTGATACCTTCGGAGATTGCATAATGGGGTCTCACTGGAATCCCTTAAAAGTTATGAACAACTGCACCCAGAGTTTTATAGAGGAAACACATTTGCTATTCAAACTATGGCTAAAGATTTAAGAAGACAAGTAAAAATAAAGAATAGGAGAACTTTTTGAGGTGCCACCCTTAAACATGACAATGTGGTCTATCTTCAGTCTAATCAGTGCTCATCACTGCCTATTTGGATTTTGTTTTCCTCACTGCTTTCTGAAATGGACCTTCAAAATACTTTTACAACTAATATTAAAAATCACAAAAAATAAATACTCTAAGATCTTAGAATGCAAGAAATTTATTTTGACTAATATAAATTAAGCTTTCTTACTGTAGAAATTTATGAATCGTGGAATTAGATTTATCTAACTGATGTTAATCTTGCTCTGGATAACTGCAAAGTTTCTCTTCTCACCCAATATATAATTAAAATCAAAATAATAAGATTTATGTTCATTTGTTTATTAATTTTGTAAATCTATAGGCCATTTTGCTGGCAAAGTTTTGAGTAGAAAGAGCCAAGAAATATTGATTTTCCTCTTCTTCATGACTATTTAATTGGTTAAAGCGTGCCCCATTCACACGAGCCAGCAAGTTGATGCTGGTTACATTTTAATAAATGTACTCCTCACCCGATCAATACATCCCTGAGAAAAAAAAGTGCTGCTCTATCATATGTTAATGGGAAGAAAATCTTTCTACTATAGTCAGTCATCATGACAAACAAGAATATGAAAAGTGTTAATGAAATGACCAGCTGTCTATAAAATTAAAGACTTGAAAGACAGTTTCTTTTCTTCCGTTGACTCAATGAAACAAAATAGAAAATTACACTGGAGCTTTTTGAACAGGAGGCAATGTTCACGGTTGGAAATCAAATGCCATAAAGAAAGGAAGAATTGAACTTAACATGCCTATGATCCAAAGAATGGAATTCACTGTCACCATGTTGACATAGAATTTTTCAAATGTTCATAATGGAGCAATTCAGGCCCGGTCCCAAAGATGGATTTTAGAGTTCTGAGTCCTATTTCAGTTTCAAGCCACCCATTGATTAAATTGATCTCAGGAAATCAATCTGAGGTTAGGAGAGTTCTAGGCAGAATCTGAGAGCCTAAGATATATATTACAATTGGAATAATATTTTTTGTCTTTTATCATGTTTACCTCATTAATATTTCCAATGGAGGCAGTGAGACAAGCTGTGTAACTCATTATGAACCAAACCTAAATATATCAGATGTCATCTAGATTTCACAGATTTAAGGACTTTTAACGCCACTAGAGCCACTAAATAATGTAGTCTGATATCACAGATTTCTGGTATTTATCAGTTGATCCTGTTGAGTTACATTTGCCTAATCAAATCTCCAGTAGCTGCAAGAAGGGCATATATTTATATTTTTTATTATTATTAGTTACGCTTTTGCCATGCAAGTTTTATGATCCTGTCTGATTACCAAATGAAGTGTACTTGTAAGGCATCAAAACCTTACTGTCTGATTTGATGTTGAAGATTATATACAAAAAAAAAGTAATTAGGTATCTCATAACTTGAAATGAGCTGGCCAGTTCCTGGAAGTGATTTTAGCTGTTAACTAACTGGTCTATACCCCCTACATAAAAACCAAGAAAAAAATGTATAAGCAAGTGATGCAAAGAATCTACAGCGGATGTTATACTGAGCATGGAAAAGTCTCTATGAGGCAATAATAATCAGCAAAGAGAGAGGGTTTGAAGGTTTATTTATTTTTGAGGTTCAGCCACTTGTAACAGAGGTAGTTAGGTGACAATGTTAAAAGGGAGTTTTGGAAATAAAGAAACCCTTAAACATCAGGGACCTGAATCAATCATTTAAGAATGGAGAAAAGACCTTCTTGATTTATTTGTTGTGGACCATTATTCAGGAGGTGGAAAAGATGCTTGTAGCACCCTTTGTAATTTGATTTCTGAAATAGGTATTCAAAAAACTCTTTATTTCATTTGTGAATCCTAAATCATGACACTTTTTCAGGGACACAGGCAGATTATTGACAGTTGGAACTGAGATTACTGTTTTTTGTTGTTGTTGTTGTTGTTGGTTTTGGTTTGGTTTGGTTTGGTTTGGCTTGGTTTGGCTTAGTGTTTGTTTGTTTGGTTGGTTTTGGTTTTTTTCTTTCTTTTTCTTTAAACCTTTCTTTGCAATGAAGGAACCCCCATGTTGTTATTCCCTTTGGCTGTTGTTCTTCTGCTCTTGTGTTTTTTTTCATGTCTCATCTAAAAGCAGCCTATAACGTGTGATAAAGACTATGCAGAGCTACACCAGCATGCACTCGACTCAATTCTGAGTTAAATCTTGGGGCAGTTCTACATAGTCTGAGTATTTTGGACTTCTTTCTCCCAAATCACAAGATGTATGACCATTTTCCTCCTTTAGAGTAATTTTCATTTGTATATTATTCTTTCAATAGTTAACGCCCCACCCAAAAAAAGAAAAAACAAGCCAAAAAAATGAACAAAACAGACATTGGGAGGATGCAACAGAATGGGGGAAATAGGAGAAAGGATTTGCTTTTAAGACCATTAAGAACCTTCTTTCAAGCCTCTTGTAAGTAACAGAAATTTCCCACATAAAATAGTTCTGAGTTTTGACTGAAAACATTACTTTCTGAAAATAACGTTAAGCACAATGAAGACTACCTTAAGTGTAGCAAGAATCTTAAAATGTCTTGTTTTGTTTGTTTTTAAGGACAAAACTCCCACAAATCTAAAAAATCTTCACAAAAACCCACTCTGAACAAACAAACCAAAACTCCATGTAGTCAGGTTTGACTGGCTGATATAGGAAACTGCATACAATGGCTGAATCTTTCTCTGTGCTACTTACTTTGTTTCATTCTTTTACTACTTCTATGATCTTAACAGATGAATGCACCAATAGCTCATTTTGGTCCTAACTCAGGTCTGCCTGCCTGGTTTACTACCATCAATATTGCAGATAAAATATTGCATCTAGAACTTAAACTCAGTGAAAGCTTTAAATGTTGCTAAGGTCTTGAACCAATTCTCAGTGAAGAGACTACTGAATGTGACTCCTCCTTTGATTTCAATAGGCTTATCAGGGTCTAGCTGATATGGTACGTCAGAGGTTACTCACTAAATTCAGTTTTAAATTCATATTGTCTGTTAGTTTACAATTCTTAGCAAAAGGACATGGATAAGGAGTGTTTGTGCTCATGCGCAAAAGAAAGAGAAAAAGCTATCTAAACAAGCTATTCCAAAATATAATGAACCAGAATGTTTAAATGTTGACCTGACTGAGGACTTTAAGAAGTTGATTTGGAGGACAAAAATCTATGGGGACTCAAAGGGAACACAGTTTGCTCTGAGATGTTTTTGAAAACATATTTTAATTTCTCTAAGTCAGGATCCTTATACAGTGTATTATGTATTCTGAAAAGATAGTTGTGTAAAATAAGTTCTTCCTTAGTTATTTTATTACTGCTTTTTTACTCTTTCTCTTTTTTAAAATTAATTAATGTATTTATTTATTTAATTTTTTATTTATTTATTTTTCTCCCCTAACTGCTGCAACTTTTCAAGGAACTTCATGGCGACAAACTGCAGAATGCAAAACTACCTGAAAACCTCAAGAGTATCTGAATTCTTAGTCCTTAAATGACCCTTTAATCACAAGAGACATAAGGGTGATTCTTTTCCTCCTCTGGCAAGTGAACACAATAGAAGAACAAACCTAAAGATTCTAGCCTAAAGATGAAAAAAGAAATAAAGTGTCTTGGTATGTTGTGATAAATGTGAATTTTTTTGGAATTTGTCCTGCTATGTGAAAGAATTGATTCCTCATTTTATTTTTAGGGGCACCATGATTAGTTTGCAAGGTGTTGCATGTGGTTTGAGGAAATCCCAAGCACAAATACAGGCTGGATGGAAAATGGATTGAGAGTAGCTCTGACTAGAAGGACTTGTGGATGCTGGTGGATGAAAGACTGGGCGTGCACCAGCACTGTGTATGTTCAGAGCAGAAACCAACTGAGTCCTGGACTGAATCCAGATAAGAACAGGCATCAGGCGGAGAGTGGGAATTCTGCCCCGTTCCTCTGCTCTGGTGATACCCAGCTGGAGAGTCATGAACAGTTCTGGGGGCCACAATATGAGAAGAACCAGGGCCTTCTGAAGTGATCCCAGAGAAGGAACACAATGATGATCCAAGGGCTGGAGCTCCTCTGCACAGAGACAGGTTGGGACCAGATGTTGTTCAGTCTGTAGAAAAAGATCTGAGCAGGACTTGGAGCGCTTTCCAGTGCCTAAACAGGCTGCAATAGACTTTTGACAGGGTCATAGAGTGATAGAACAAAGGGGTAATGGCTCTAAAGCAAAAGAAGTTAGGTTTAGATGCTAGTGTTAGTGTATGGAAGAATTTCTGCTCTGTGAGGGTGATGAGACACTGGAACAGGCTGTTAAATTATGATAGGCTATGAAGTCAGAGAAAATTTGGAACAAAGACATTAAAAACATAATGAAGATATAAAAAGTGAAATTAGAAACTGGCACTATGCATTATGACATCAAACTCCTACATTTTTCCTTTTTTTTTTTTTTTTCAAAGACAAGCTCTAAAACTGCATACTATTTTGTGTAGTGAAAAGGAGAAATGTTAGTGTCAAAAAAATCCTGCCTGAATTTATTGTATCCAAGTATTTAAGGTTAATTTTAGGGAAAAAATATAGTTTTTTTAATACTAACTGTTTTCTTAAAAACTTGTGGTATTAACTCTAGAGTGTGAATAATTACAGGGTATTCTGAAAAAGCTGTAATAATAGGCAAATGCAATTGTAAAAGAAAAGGAAAATGATCTCTGCATGTTTCATAAAGATCAGCTGGGATTTCATGTGGGAAATTCTGCACCAATGTCCTTTTATTCTGATCTAAGTAACATTGTTTTAAAAAGGACCGCAGCACCTTTTAGTTTTCTTCAGTTTTGTTTTTTTGTTAATTTGGAGGAAGACCTTGTCCAGAACTTCAAAATTGGGTACATTAGACACAAAATGTGGGAAATACAGCTTCTTGATCTTAAAGTCTTCTGTATTTTCTGAGTTAGTTAGTTAGTCTGATAATTCTTTTTTCTACAAATCAATAGTGAAATTAACCCATTCTAACATCAGTAGCTGGGTAGTAGACTCCCAAAACTTACTTAGGATCCCTGTAAAGGGTTTTTTTTTCTGAGTGATTCAAGACACCTGTCACAGAATCCACTACCTGCCTTCTGGATGAGTCTTTTCCTGATCATGGAAGTAGAAAGACTGTGGTTAAGTCACACTTACTGGGTGATGAAGAGCTTATTGAAATGGTGAGTGGCACTGGTGCATGAATATGAGGTGCATTGGATGAGTCAGCTGGACCTGAAGGTCAGTCAGCACTCTCCTTCCATGGACACTTTGGAGTGATTCTCTGTAAACTTGCCAAAATACTACACTGCAACTAAAAAAAAAAGAAAAAAAAGAACGAAGCAGACCCTTCTCTCCAGGAAATGCTCATATCCAGAGAGCAAAGCAAAGCAAAAGAGATTAACTTTATTCTTATTAAAAAAAAAATTAAAATAAAAATAAAATCACTGTTTTTGATGTTTTGAGGGCCTTGGGTTTCTTTTTTCTCTTTTTTTTTTTCTTTTTTTTTCTTTTTTCTTTCTTTGCTATTTGTCTTTTTTGTTTGTTTACTTGTTGTTGTTGTTGTTGTTGTTGTTGTTATTGTTTTGTTGGTTGACTGGTTTTGGCTTTTCCTGGGGGTTATGTTGTGTCATTTTGATTTGGTTTGGTTTGGTTTTGACTTTGGCTTTGGTTTTAGCTTTGGTTTTGTCTTTTTATTAGTTGGTTGGTTGGCTAGCTGTTTTGGTGTTTTTTAGGAAGTGTGAGTTTTGAGATTACCTCTTTGATCTTTCATTTTTTGGTTGGTTCTGTAATTTATTTTTTTTTTCTTAATCGAGCAACAAAATATACATGTAAATGCGTGATTTTTCAGTTGCAACCAAAAAAAAAAAAAAAAAGCTAGTCAACTCCCCCCCTCTTCTTAGTAGAAGAAAAAGTAAATGACAGAAAATGAGTTTCAATAAATACCAGAGATTAAGATAATGACAAAAGTGATGATTTTGTTTCCATTGCATTTTATTTGAAAGTCATCATAACTAAAAGATTCCAATCTAATTAGACAGAGTTGATAGCATGCTGCAGGTAGATTGCTCAACAAGATGTAGATAATAATATTAGCTTAATAAACAACCAAGATTATGGAAGAAATTATCTATTCTGTAGTTGGAGTATTATATCTGTGTCCCGTTGTTTACTTATCAGCTGATAGTGTATCAAACCTGTCCTTCAGCCTTTGTGCATCTTGTAATAAGTATTTTATCTGAATGCATCTTTATCCTGTAGTATAAATAAATTCAACTGTATAAATAAGTTAAATCCTATTTTTGAAAGATGCATTTATTTACATCTATTCTTTTACAGCACATCACTTGCAAGTATTTCATTTGATTTGAGAAGGAGGGAGCAGACTGACTGCAAAAAACAGAATTAACACACAGTAGCATTCTCATAAAAAGCTATCTTTTTTTCACCAATACTTGTGCATTTGTGGGAGTGCTCTGTTCAGCCAGGAAATGTCACTGCAGATGAATTTTAAATAAAGTGTTCATATTTCTTTGGGGACTTTCAGATCAGAAAAGGAAATGGAATATTTACAATTTAGTGCATAATTCATTTTCTGTGGGTAACTACCAGTTTTATTTCCACCCCTAGCCTGAATGCATTGAAACCTTGTTAAAAAATAAAAATCATAAATATTCAGCTATAAATATAAAGGCTAGGAGGTAGTCAAAATAATAATAATAGTAACAACTATAATTACATTAATTATTTTTTCTGTTTAGACATCTGTGTAAAAATAAGGAGTAGAAATCTCTGACAGATGTCTTGTATTATTCTTTGAGAAAGAAATGCACTTAAGCAAAACACTGCCACTTTGACATTGTTCAAGTGTACATTTTGTATAATTCTAGCTTGCATGCCTCTTATCCTAGCACCAGTTTTACTTTTTCCTGGTACCACTGACTTCAACAGAGCTGCCTCAAGTTTACATTCATGTGACTGAGTCATCATCTGGCCCAGCAATTGCCATACCACCATGGCATTCTTTGCACCAGATAGAAACAGGTCTTTTTGTGTGTTGAAGGTACAAAACTCTGTCATCAGAGCCCTAATTTCTGGCCTCTTGCACTAATAATTAAGTACATTGATGTTTATATAGTTCTTTAAGATGAAAGATGAAGGGTGTGGTGTTTATACAAAATACTCACATATTTTGTTTTCTGCTTTGGGGGGGGAAAGGTCTGGAAAAGGTCGTCTCATAGCTAACCTGATATGCAGCAGATAAAAAGTTTCAGTCTGGTTTCATGCCTATCTTAGCCCCTGTATCACTCTTCATTTATGGAATATTTCAAAATTGCATTCATTTCAATCCCAGTTGGATCTCAGAGAGGGCTTTGCGCTTGATAACAGAATGAGACTGCCAAGTTCCTTATAAAAGAGGAAATGGCAGGAGTGAATTTAACCTATTTTGAACAAATTGCATTGGCTGACAGTCAAATATCATATTGATTTTAGCATTGCTCCCTTTATAATTTGCTACATGGTCCTAAGTCCAGCATATCTTATTGACCTCCTCATACCCCTGCATTACAGGCAGATTCAGGTTTGCTGAGGTATAGTTCTAACTTTTTTTAATGAAGGAATACACACTGCCCCCTGCTGAAAGGCCACCAAAAAACATTTCTGTTTTTTTTTTCCCCACCAAACTTTCTTTCTTCAGACTGTATTGTCACAAGTGTTGGACGTATGAATGGTTTTGGCCTAAGCTTTAGTGATGCAGATGGCTCATTACCCTCTTTAGGACTGTGAAATGTTATATCAGCTAAGTTTTTGGCCTTTCAAAAAGCCTTGCCACCTACTTCTGACTTTGTCTCCAATGGCAAACAGATCTTGTACCTGGAGTTTAGGTTCACTGGATGATCATGCTGTTAGCAGAAGTTAAAAGATTCTTTCACCTAATAGCTATCTTTTAGAACAGGCTATCGAAGTACATTTGGAGGTACTAATCTTGTCTAATTCCAGAAGTCTAAATTAACTGTGCAGTCTAACCTACCAAAATAGGCTCCTACTTTAGCCTGTGAAGGTAAATCAAGGCTCCAGAAAGCAATTTGTCCCTTCTCACAAGCTTGTCCTAGAACGAGATAATGTGCTCTCCGCCTGTATCTCTCATTTACTAGATTTGTTCAAGTTATGGGGATGAACTTAAACTAAATTATTCTCACCTTTAATGTTCTCAAATACCCAAATGGAAACCATTCTATATCTTTCAAATTAAACTGTAGATCTTCTTGCAATTTTTTGTTCTTATTTTTTTAAATCTGATATTTTTTGGGGTTTTATTTCTTCAAAAGCTACTCTCAATTGATGAAATTTTAAATTGAATATGGATATGTAAAAAGCCAGCATTCATTTTTTTTATTTTATTGAGAAAGGAAACAGAAGACAAACCATGTCCCCAGCCAGAAACTACAGTACTTTTTGGAAAACTTCATCTTTTCCAACTGCAGCTCCTGTCCTCTTCCCTTCCCCCAGTAGACAGTGTAAAAATATGACACAGAGAGCTATATATTTATAGCTTTATTGCTATATTTATTAATATAGCAATATTCTTCCATTGTGTGATCAGAAACTCCTCTCTCTTGGACTACTTCCTTGCCCTTTTAAAAACACACTGTATAGAATGTCCCTTTGCATTGCTGGGAGTTTAACTTCTCAGGCCTTTGTTAGCTCTAATTTCTTGTCTTCCACTTTGTTCAGTCACCTGGCAACTGATGGAAACTGCTAACCTGGAACACTAAATAATATCAATCAATGACAGTGATCGAAGCTGAGGAAGATGCTGAGGTTTCTCCATGTAATCTGTTGCATGCCTTCAGTAATCAGATGTTTGTGTCATTTGGCACATTTCTCTTGGGCAGAGATTTTTTGACTGACATGTTACCATATTAATGGTTAATTATGGAAGAGTATCTGCCCATTTAGCTAAATTTACTTACCTTAACCAAATTCTATGAGGAAAAGAGCTGTGGATAGTTCCAGGTACTAATTACAGAGCCCATCTTATATTGGGGCATGTACCTCTGAAAACAATCCTGCTGCTTTCTGCTAGTTCTCTCTTTATTCCTAGGCATTTGGCATTGGTTTGACTATAAAGCTCCATTTCTATTCACAGAAATAAGTACAGGCTGCTCAAGAGAGGTATTTCTGATATAAAGAAAGGTGTTGTCTCGTAGGCTTACCTGTGTTTTGTTTTGGATTTTTTTCATACTATCAGTTTTGTCTGAATTTAACCTTTTTTATTTTTCTTTCCCTTTTTTATATTTACATGGTGCTTGCTTTAGGTTGAAGCTTGCCTTTTGATCTTTGTTCAAACAGCACAAGGTAATTCTGGTACATGGGATCTTTTCTTATGTATTGCCACAACTTCATCTGAGAAGGCAACATGGCCATGTTAATAGTACTTAAATCAGTGAAATTATTATCCTACGCTCCCCCTCTAGCTGTGCTTAGAATCACAGAATCACAAGTGGTTTGGGTTGCGAGGGACCTTAAGGACCATCTCTTTCCAAGCCCTTGACATAGACAGGATCACCTTCCACCAAACATGTTTGCTTAGGATCCTTTTCAACATGGACTCGACTTGTTTAATAAACACAGAATAAGGGGGAACACAGTGCAGAATAGTCCAGCTTAAAATTGTAGTGGACAGAAATTTAATGCTGAATAATAGCAGTAATAGGAAAAGTTATGATCCACCTTATGTGGAAACTCTTGGATGGTTCTAGAAGATGAATTGTCTTACTAGCAGACAGATTGGGAAAATTAGCCTAATTCTTGACACAAGTAAAAGGTTAAATCAATAAAATCAAACTTTTTTTTTAGTATCTGTACTGGGGAAAATACTTGGTGTCATGTCTTCTTCAGTAGATTTAAGGTGTCATATCTAAATGCTAAATTTCTAGGGTGTTTTTAGCACTTAATAGGAATTTCTGTAATCAGACAAAGTTGATCTGCTTCATTTTGATATTTGGAGGAGCGTTTGGATTTGGTGTTGAATGGTAGATTTTTTTTTTTTTACGGCAAGATCTGACTGAGAGTTGCTGGGTTCAATTATTGATAAAAATATTTTTTTTCTTTAATATTTATTGGGGGCAGCTATATATGTTTGTTGTTTTTGCTGTTGTTGACTCATAAAAATTTTGAGGAAAAATGGAATCAGAGAAAGCAAAACATATTGGGATTTTATTTTGGGACTTCAAACATTTTTCATGTGTTTTTGAGAGCTGTTTCTTTTTTATTTTTTTTTCCCCAAATAAAAAGCTTTGCAATTAAAATACATCAATAAACCATCTTTTCAACACTTTTATGCAAACACACTGAGTTTGAATTACTGTTGCAGTACTTTGACAATCAGAAAAACAAATTTCTTAGCAATTAAATCACAATTACCAGCTATTCTAAAGATATTTTTAAATGATCACACTCTCCTATTTAAATCGTAACAAAACAATTCTGTTTAGAAAATCTACAATGCTAACTCCTGATTTACCAGAGCCTTCAAGTAGGTTTTTCATTTCCAGAAGCCTAAAACATATGTTTAATTATTTATCTGAACCAGACCCTGAATCATGGCTCATACCTATGCTTTCCCTACCTGCACCAGCAGTGAAACATTCACCATATTTCTACTTAAAATTCTTTGTAACACCATCAACACATGAACAAGATCTCTGCAGCTATTTCTTTTTTCCCCTTGCCTGCAAATAGTTTTAATCTAAAAGGCAGAATCAAATAACCATCCAAAATAATGAAGATATTTGTTTATCTTACCCTAAGAAGAAATAAAACACACGTTTATACACTCTGGGAGACACACACAGATGTGCTTAAGGGATGAAGCACTGCCTTCATTGCAAATGACAAAGAAACCAAATGGTTTGCTTAAAGCAATACAGCTTCCTCCTGCTCCGCCAGGGAAAATGGCTGCAGCTCCTGCACCTTAACTGTAGAGAAAAAAAACTTTATTATTCTTTCTCTCTCTTGCTCTTTCCTCTCCTCCCTCCCCTGCCTCCCTCCCTCCCTTCTCTTTCTCAGTGTATCAGTTCATCACATAGCAAACACGACTTCTCCTCAATATATCTCTCTTTCAGATTTCATTGACCTATGACCTGTAATGTCCCAATTTACTTCAAGTACCTTTATTTATGCCATTCCTAGGACCTATACATTTTGATCTAAGAAATGGTATTCTCTCCTCAGTGCCTATGGAGCACACTTTGCAGGTACCATCAGTTCAGAAAAAGCAGTCACCCAATATATGAGATTGTGACAAGGTATAATGTAATGGTAGTTATGTGAACCTCCAATAAACTAGTGGTACTTCACAGATTACTCGGAGAGAAAGTCTTTTAGCGTGCTTGAAGAAGTATGAAATGAATTTCATTTCCTTCTCATTTGCCTTGCTTTTGAAAGGTTTCATGCAAGATATGTGACCAACTATTATAGTACTAATCCATCCATGACAGAGCTCAATTTTCCCTGAGAATTTACTTCTGAATGGGCTGCAGAAAAACTTGAAAGCTGAAAATTAAAGTACACTGAACAGAGCAACCACTGAGCTGTGGGCAGCTGTCTGTCAAGAAAACCAGTTGGAACAAAAATGTAAATTAGATTTTATTTTTATTTATGTTTTTAAAGCAATCTGCAGAGGTAAAGTTTTACAGCCCTGTGTGTAAACAAGAGCAATGAGATGGAAGTGATGACAAGCTGCTGTTGTTGTGAGTTATTCTCATTAAAGTACATATAAAAAAAAGGACCATGGGTTGTTGACAGTTTTAAAACAGAGCACTGTTCTGTATTTAGTCACCCATTATGAGCAGAAACCCTGTGGTAATTCAGCCACTCATTTTATTTCTTTTTCCCTTTGTGTCACTAAACCAGATAACTTCAGTAGGTTATACCCACAGCTCTTGAATAGAGTCCTGAGAGTGGCTAAAATGGATTTTAAAATGGGTAGCACAATTGAAGATAATGCTGTATAAATAGAGTGCTCAAGTGAGCGCGTAAGCTGGTTATGGACATGGCACAGACAAGGCTGTGATGGGGCAGTGATGTGGCACTCACCCAGCCCATGTTTCCATGTTTTATGGTGACAGCTCTGTCACCCTGTGCAGTATAGGGCCCTTCCCACTTCTGCTCCATGCCAGGGGAACAGGGATGGGAAGGGACATGGGTAGGATGTCTGCCAGGAAAAGGGGTGCATTCAGCCCATTCAACACCAGGGTAGATGCCCATAACAGGATCTTAAATGTGACAGCTGTAGTAGATGCCAAAAACTTCAAATACCCTGGGAGCAAGAGAAATGGAAGGCTGGCTTCAGACACCTGCTTCCCACCTGCTCAATTTATACTGGTATGGCTATATCTGAAACTCAGAGTTTCTTATTCCTGGCTCTGGGTCCTGGAATAGAAATGTTCTGTCTGAGATAATCACCCTCACCTGGGCAAGGGCAAAAACTCAACCCATTTCATATGACCCATCTTAGATATGGGCCTGAGATGAATAATGTCCTATAAGTTCCCACCTTTTCTCTATTGGGTATGAAAGAGTTTAGGTGACTAGCTCAGCTGGAAATGTCTACATGTAGGCAGAGCATTCTGATGTGTTTCTGTACATTAACAACATAACAATTCTCACTCTGCAACTCCCCATACATAAGGGCTAATTTCTCCAGAAATATTGACAAATTTAATCTTGGCCTAAAAAGCTCTCTAGTTTGACTGTGAAAAGAACTATTTTTGTGGCACATATGATTATATTCTACCTCTGCCCTGCAGCAAAGCTGCAAACATTTGTGAATTTGCCTGAGGCAAAAAGTTATATGTTGTCTTCAACATCTGATAATCATTGCCCTAGAGAATGAAAGGTGAAATGGAAGGATATTTGGTGAAACCAGAAAAATATGAGATTCCCTTTCCCTGAACAGAATTCCAAATAATAGTTCTGATCAGTAGAGATGCAGCAATTTATGCCATTTGAGAATGTGACCCAAACCCCATTTTTTCTAAATACTATCTCCTTTTTTTCCAACAAATGTTGAAGCTAATGTAAGCTAGAAGAGGGGGAAAAAAAAAGTCCATTCCCCTACTACTGTGTGACACTGAAGAAATATTCCTGAAAATATTTTTCACTGTTTTGACATGCACATGTTCTTGATCCTTACAGAAACTTTTCAAGGTGTTGGCCCCAGGGAAGCTCATGGCATCTATGAAATTTTATGTGTAAAACTGGCCAATAATGCTAGAACTTCATTAAAATGAGTGGAATTTCTTAGAAGATGGCATTTGATGGGTACTGTGTATAAAACTTTCTCACAGTCAGGTTGGAATAATAAATGTCAGTCCCATGATTGATCCCAAAATATTTATATGGATTCATGACAACACTTTTGTCACTTATATGATGTCCAGTACACTGTTACACTTTCCTTTATTAAATTCTAGATATTTTTGTGTTTCTGATTTCATTCCATTGCAGTTTCACCTGCATAACATACTGGTATTTAATTTCTGCTTTTTTTTTTTTTTTCCTATTAAAACAGGAAAGGATAAAAACAGAAGGTTTGTAATTAAAGAGTATGTGTTTGTCACAAAGATTTCCCCTCCTTTGCAAATTAAATATTCTCACAAAGATACTATTCATTTGTATTTAGAAAACTTAAGTTGCCATGAAAGGTCTCAGTATTTTATTGGAGACACCAGGAGTCAAAAATCTAATTTGCTTGAGAGAGTCAGAGTCCTGGAAAGGATATTCTGTCTCTTACTTGAAGACAGATTGCATTCCTGGCAGTAAAGAGTTGCTTCATCATATGGTAAAGCATGATTCAAAGGAAGCATAGCTTGCCTGAAAAAGACCATCCCTGTCTCAAAATCTTTGCTCTCCTTGCAGGAAGGAGACATCCTGGTCCTTTCCCTTGTAGGGTGCTTTACATTGAATGTCAGTGTTGAAGGATCTCAGGTATGAGCACCTATCAGTTGTCAGGGGTTTTGCAGTAAGGGAGGAGAATTTGCTAGGATTTCAGGAACAACCACATCTTTGTGTTTGGGAACTGCCATGCTGGAACTGTGCTAGATCATCCAGCCCAGAGTCCTGCCTTCATCAGTGGCTTGTGCTTGGGACCCCAAGTCCCCTGCTCTGGAAAGGGTTTCTCTGCAGAAAAAGCTCTTCTGACTTCCCAAAATCTCTAATGGCAGTTTCCAGAACGACAAACTTGAATATTTCCCCCTCTTTTCTATTAATAATAGAGATTTTGAAATTTCATCCAGCAATTTTTGCTTTTGGTTATTTTAAGTACCTGTAGACAGAGAAGAAAAAAGCTCTCTTCAAAAATAACAAATATTGGAAAGAATTTGTCTCGTATTTGCCATTACATTAAAATAAAGCAAACACCATTTTATATATTATGATCTGTTTTGTTTGTTTCTTTGTTTGTTTCTGAGATTCATTCCCAAGAGGAAAGAAAAAGTAAAAGCTTAGAAAAATACTCGGGGGGGAGAGGGGGAGGCAGGCTATGAATGGTAGGAATCCAAAAGCCATCTAGCAAATTTAATGTGAATTTTGTTTGACATTATACTAGTGGATAATTATTTTGGTATGTTTGGTAATTGGGGCGGAAAATAATGACAAACAGACCACACAGGTATGTAGCTTGCTGAGTTATTTCAAGGAAAAAAGAGTTATTTTCACTTGCACATGTGAGTGTCTTTGAAAAATTTAGTTCTTTAATCTCTTTATGTATCATTTCCTTGTGTGGTGTCACCTGGCTTTGCAAGGTAACAGAATTATTTTCATGTTTAAGCAGCAGTTAGAACATGAGACTCTGGATTTAGGACCTGAGCTACTACTGTGATGAAAATGATTTCTAAGTAAATCCAGGTGAGAATCTGCTATAGCCATTTTCTGTCTCTTTACCTTTGATTCAACTGGAGAAGCAGGATTATTTAATTTCCAGCTGAAATTTTGGAATTTTTTTCTGCAATATCTTTTCATACTTTTGCTCATGCATCAAAGCCATGACCAGGATATTTGAATTAATCAGAACAACACCTTGAGGTCTTCCAATTCTAGACATATTGTAAAAAGTAGTTATTTAATTTTTTTTTCTTTTCTTTTTCAGAAGCATCGTGCAAGTGGCTAAGCTTCCCAGCATGGAAATAACCACAGATATTTAGAGAAACATAATTTCTAAGGTTTTATTGTAGTTCTTACCTACTTTTAACTTTGAATCCCATATTTATGTTGTGCCTAGAAATCTGTTGGTAATCATCCATTGAAATGAGGTTAAAAAGAGAAAGAACGTACAAACAAATATAAAGCAGGGAGGGAGAAAGAGGAAAAAGACTAAAAAACATCCATATAAAAATCAGCAACAAAGAGAAAGGACCACAGGAAATAGGCAGCTCATAGGAACTCATGCTGGGGCTTTTTTTTACAGAAGGAAGAGCCTGGAAAACAAACAGAAGCATAAAGTTTGTGCTCAGTATGTGCCTTTAAGCCATTGGCATTAATTAAGATTCTATGGCTTACAAACAATTATGACATAATTAAAGTGAGATTCTTTCTACAGTAAAACAATAAGAAATGACTTTTAGAAACCGTGGGAACTATTAAAACAGCACATCAGGACCAAAATGAGCAATATTTACTAGTATTAACACTATTAAAATGCCTTTTGAAGACAAACTTAGGCAATTATTACTTAAAAAAACTCACAGTTCGAGATATAGAACAGTGATAATTAAATCCCCTTCTCTATATATCTCTGGTTTTGGTGTTTGACAGAATGGAGTCTTTAAGAGAATCTATTTTAATGGTCTTGAATTAGCAAGATTTTCAAACAGAGAGAGTGCACTTAGCAGGAGGTTGATATCTACTGAAAGCTTCATTATTGATATTATTATATCGATTAGGGAACTATTTTAAGGGCCCAGCATACAGAGGCATATACCCATGATGTCTAAGTGCTGCAATGTCTTGCAAAGTTTCAGCAATTAGGTAGTGTGCATTTAGACCCAGGTCTCACTTATTCAAGGAATTCTGAAGCACAATATTAATTCTTCTTATATTTATGAAATTAGGATTATAGGGAGAAATATTTTACCTCTACCTTTAAATAAAATCTTATTCCTCTTGATATAACTGATGTCAAAAAAGAAAACAAACTGCTGCAATCTGTGCAAATGAAAATTTTGGGAAAGGAAAAAGCCCAAGAAAACAACCAAACAATAAAAAATATTTTTTGGTCATTATCCCTTTTCATTATCCATTACAACATGATGTTGTACTTTGGAATATAGTTGAATCAGAGAAAAGAAAATATTTTTCTTCATCCTCTTGTAAAAATACAAAAGTTTTTTAGAAGAGCTTGGAAAGGCAACAGAGTGATTCTGGTCTGTGATTGACAGCAGATGAATATTTCTATTGCACATATTATTACAGGGGATTTGACACCTGGTGTCGTGGCATGGTCTCTTTACAATAAAATTCAATGCTTGATGCTGTTTATTCATTCTGCATCAATTTAATTAAAGAGATGTGCAGTACCATTTAAGTAGGGGGATGCAAATTTGGGTTATATAGAAGAGAAAAAGGTCAAAGTTTTGTATGAATAGTAATATTTTTATTATATTTAGGCATAAATGAGAATGAAAAATGTAGATAGGAGTAATTATAATAATAATTAAAATTACAAAAATGTGCTTCTGAAGTTAAAGTTGATGGAATT
>VXBI01011994.1:73271-83958 GCA_013397375.1 Toxostoma redivivum
TCAAAGTCAGAAATCATTAATGTCAGCTGCCCTGATAACAGTTGTAAAGTACTTATAATTTTGGTTTGGATGAGCTGGCATGTTCTGCTGAACTTTACATCCTACTCTTACCCTTTAGTCCCAATCACAGAAGATTTACACCAGATACAGATCTGGACCATGGTGGATACATAATTCTTAAAATTTCATTAGCAATTACATTGACTCAGGTGGGTTCTGAAAAATTTTGAATTTGATATGTTGCAAAGTATTTTAATATTTTGACACTTCCTTTAACACAGGAACAGATATGACTACAATGAACAAAAAACACGATTCTCAGTCTTTTATAGGCTTCACTGTTTCAGGAAAGATATCTTTGTCATGAGAACCCCACTCTACTCAGATTAGAAGAGTGCAAGATTATCGCCTTAATGCTGTAAGAGTTTTGAACTCTAATTTTTCAGTATTTTCTGTCAGAAATAGCTGTCTGAAACCCATGGGATTTAATCAAAAAGTCCTACTTCATCAGAAAAGGTAAGATTTACTGTGCATAAACTTCAGTATGAGATGGCTGCCCCAATCACTGCAGCCCTTTCACTGCAACCCATCAAGGCCAAGAAAAGCTCTCTTTGAATTTCACAGCTAGGTAACCCCAGTATCAATAAAAAAACACATTATTAGATAGATTATTAGATAACTCAAACTCTCGTTGATCTACCTGGACCCCTGTGTTTTGATCCTCTAGCCAATAATGCAATGCACTGGCAATACTTCCTCAGGTCAGCCCAGTCCTTCTTCAGAGACCATAGGTTCCAGAGAGCTATTCCAGCACCAGAAATTATGCATTTGTCTTTTCCATATCCAGAAATTTCTATTTCAGCTCTGTTCTATATAAGGTATCTGTGTCCATGGCAGGGAGTTTGGAATGAGACAACCTTTAAGGTGCCTTCCAACCCAAACTGTTGTATGATTCAGAGATTCCACATCTGTGAAACACATCTGGAATCCACATCTGGAGTGCCCTTACTCTACCAAATAACATGGTTATAGTAGCATATTCTTATTTACCACTGGGTCTCACTCATTATAACTCCTTCAAAGTGGAAGTGCTAATGTGAAAAAGTAGGGGGTTTATTCTTGTATTTTTATAATTAAGATATTTGTAAAGTGAGCAAAAATACTATTCCTCATATGAAGATTGGTGTAAAGACCAATTTGGCCTCATAATCATACCAATGAACTAAAAAATGTACTCTTTTTTGCTGATTTTTCTTTTTTTTTTCCTCTGGCTGAAGGAACAAAGTCCAGGAACTTTCTGTAGATGGCTGGATAATTTCCCAGATACAGTTATTTCCTATTGTAAAAGAAGAAAGAAAAAAAAAGTCTTGCAGAGTATTCTTTAAAAGTATGATATTTGTGGGAAAAAAAAATTAAAAAAAAACACACACAAAAAAAAAAACCCACAAAAAACACTGTAGTGAAGATCATCACCTTAGCTGGTGATAATGCATAGTGTTTGTATCTGAAATATATTAATCTACAAAATCAGACACTAGGCTATTTCTAAGACAATGGTTATTTTAAGTAGATTAGATTAAGACCCTGCTCTGAAACACAGGCTTGCCTTAATGGGCTACCAATTAGGTATGCATAAATATAAGTCTAAGTATCACATACACTTAAATGTATTAAAGTTAAGGTTTGCTCTCTTATCTTTCTTTACAGCAAGAATATTCATTCATTTCTTCTACCTAATGCAAGATCTTTTAAACATTTTTCTTAAGATGTAATTAATCACAAAAGAAATCAAGTGATCTCAGAAGAAAGTTGGTCTTGTAAATAAAACAGGACATAAACACAACTGAGGTCCTTCCAATGCACTAAAACATCCTAAAAAACCCAACCAAAAACCTTCAACTTTTCCTTCTCTTGTCCACTAGCACCTTTAGCTAATGGCAATTTACAATAGCATAGAAGCAAGGACTTTGACACTAACAGGATTATGCAGAACAAGAGTCACATCTAGGTACAATTTTAGCCCCCTTTATTTCTTTACTCATGTTTTCTGTTAGAACTCCATTTGCCAAAATGATGATTCCTCGAGTCATTTGAAGTGTCCCATTTGGTCCCACAGAAAAGTAAAAGTGAAAAACTATGTTGAAATTATTCCTACAATTCTCCCTTTATTTGGTGACTAGGAAATAATTTTCTGGGGAATTTCTGCCCTTGGCTTCTGAACTTCATTCAGTACCTGGCTCATCATTCTTGTAAAGGAGTATATTAGCACATACAGAACAGGAGTACATTAGCAATCATAATTTCTTTCAGGTACTAAAGGTAGTTCATTTTGTTGGTGCAAAAAGCCTCAGGTGTTAAGTAGGTAGTATAAGAGCTGGAAAAAGAACCCATAAATAATTTAAAAAAATAATTAGGCATAGCTACACGGAGGTTTAGCAGTGATTTCCATAAATGGACACCCTGCATATTGGGTTAGCTGATGTGACTTTTTTTCCTGTGATAAACCATAAAACCTCAGATTCAACCATTTTCACAGCTAATGTTTTGCATATCCTGTAATATAATGTATTTTTTTTTAAATCACTACAGATGGGGAAATGCAATGGCTCATGAAATTGATGAGGGAATATAAGGTCTTTGGATCAAATCTGCTCTTACACAAGTATGAGCTTGTAGCTATAAGACTGAAAACTCCAATCCTCTGGAACAAGGCAAACCTTAAACCTTGCAAGAAGGTCAGTGAAAAAAAAAAAAATGAAAGAAGGAATGCTCCTTCTGTCTATCCTTTCTGCATTGGTAAGCAGCAGAGCCTCAGATATTTCCAGCACAAACTGAAGCTTGGTGCGAGGTCTCCCTGCGTGGTCTGACAAAGATGAGTCTCAGCAATAACAGAAGTGGCTTGAAGATGGTCAAATTCCGTGTTTTGTCCATTTAAGGTTTGGACAAATAGAGAGATATAGGTCAGTTTGGCATGGCTGGTATTTATATCATTACATTTAGGCTGACTTAGATAGATCAGGAGTCAGACTCAATGCTTGTTTTGAGTCCCTCCCAACTCAGGATATCCCATGATTTTAGGATTACCTTGATTCCCCCTGCAAAGGATCACAAATTCCAGGATCTGCCTCAAACAAGGGAAACAGATGTTCTTAATGCTGGTCCATATCTGCATGAAACAGGGTTTTCTATCCCAAAAGGGAAAAGTTTTGGTTGGTTTCAAGGAAAAGACATGACTGTGGACACCATGT
This sequence comes from Toxostoma redivivum, assembly GCA_013397375.1. NCBI lineage: Eukaryota > Metazoa > Chordata > Aves > Passeriformes > Mimidae > Toxostoma > Toxostoma redivivum. The sequence continues at coordinate 76,520 of VXBI01011994.1, forward strand.
ACTTTTTCCAAAATATGTAACACCCTGCATTTCATCTGGCACCTTGGAGTCTTAATTTTCTTTTCTTTTTTTTTTATCATAGATCTAACAGAGCTTCTTTCCTGCAAGAATCTCTTCATTACAAGAATTAAAGTTACGTATAAAGGCTGAATATCAATTGTGATGACTATTTTGCTTTATCAGATGTAATATTTTTTTTTTAAAGCATTTCTAGGAATTAGTGAAACTAATTGAATAACCTAATAGTGTCTATTGAGTGGCCTTTATGAAATCCTTTTCACAGTGCTTTGGCTTGCGGGCATATACTAATGTTCAAAAAATACACGCGGCTGTAATTAAATATAATTGGAGTCCTCTAACACCATGGGCCTGACTGAGTCCCTTTGAAGCCAAAGAGAGTCAGGGGAACTGCAAAAAGTCAGAGATCATGTTGTAGACCAACAGAAAATTCAGTCTACAAGCCTTCCTGTGCGCTGGTTTGCAAGACTTCCATTCCTCACGTCTGGAAACTTGTCCACACACCCTGAGGAAACAAAGAAACAAGCAAGTAAGTAAGACAGAACAGTGAAAAAGGATTGAGAGGAGCAAGGTGGAGGTAATGTTTATTGGGAAGACTAATGCACTGGTTTTTACCCATTTGAAAACATTCTTGCCTTTACTTCATAAAGATCCTCTTGACAAGACCACTTGAAAAAAAAATAAATAAAAAAACTAAAAAGCTAGGAGAGAAACAATTATTCTCCCTCATTCCATCTCTAAACAGGGCAATGTCCTTTTCAGTTCAGGGAAATTTTCTACATGAGGACAAGTCTGAAAAACTGCTCCAGTTGACATAGACCAGGCCACTGGACGTACCTAAAATTTATTTTCCACCACATTTCTGTAACACGCAGATCAGCATCATGCAGATATCCGTAATGCACTGTTTAGAATCTTCCATTTGGTGAAGAAAATAAAAATGTGCTGATATAGAAGTGCATTTGTCAGTCCAAAATAGTTGGTCTTTCCAAATGAGGAGAGAAATTAGTTGTTGGAGAAAAGCCACAGGTCACTTCCTGCAGCTGTACAGATCAATGTGAACCTTGCTACTGCAGGAACAGGCATGCATCGTCTGTGTAAAAAATAAAAAAGGGGAAAAAAGAAACATGTCTTAGAAAAACAAATCAGTTGAGAAGATGTTGGTAGTTGTCACCAATTTGATACATATAAAAAGATAATGCACCAGCTCATGCGATAACTGTAATTCCTTTAATTAATTCCTTTCATACATGCAAGGAAACAGGAGTTTTTCCTCTGAGGAATGAATGCACACTAATGCACACACAAAGAAGTTAACAAGACCTTAACCTGACCACAGATATTCTATTCTGACTGGTTAGGAAGAAGCTGAAGAATCATTCTCAGGTTTTCACTTAAAATAATGAGGTAGGAAGAAACTAATTAAAAAAAAAAAAAAAAAAGGTGGGGGAAGAAGCTGAAAGAAGACCTTTATTTATCCTGGTTTTAGCTGAATAAACATCCACTGTACAAGGCCATGGGACCCATGCTGTAGTCCTACACAATGCTGGGGATTACTTTTTTTCCAGTTCCCATTTCCCCAAATGTTCAAGTCAGACTCTACCAGCTGATGAAATCTATGAAAAAAACGATGATTTGTATGGAACTGTGAGACATCTTAATTCAGTTTCTGCAAGCTCTGCAAGTACCCAGCATTAAAGCAATGCAAACTCTGAAGTCCATTTTATGTCTGAATGCATATAGCGTAATATAGCCCAGCCCACACTTAAGCTTCAGCAGCACAATCAAGTCTGAAATTTGTTGATTTAAAGTTAATTTATGCTTTAGGTATCTATATGACTTCAGGGTCATCCTTAAACTCTTTTGTCAATGTACAGATGAACAAAGAGTGGAAAGGAGATTCTTGGATCATGCAAATCAAGTGCATTTCCAGGCTGCAGAGTGAACTGTAAGAAAAATGTAAGCCTGACAGGGTCCAGAGCACAACCTAACATCACCCACCTCACTATGCACAGTCACCCTCAGCCAGACCTTGAGGCAGGTAGAGATCATAAACTTCTCTAGTGTAGTTTCAACTTCTCTAAGGTAGTTTCATTCTGCTTATGTTGGCCCGTAAATTAATTCAGCCAGACTGCTGGATATCTCTGGAATCTAAAATCCTACTTGGTGTCCCAAAAGTGCCTTCAAATGTGATGTATTTTAACATCAAAAGATAAGGTTTGTCCACATACTTTGCCAATAAATGTATGGCATGTGTATATGCCAAATATATGTATATGCATACTGGCATAAAGACAAATAAACAATTATAGACACATATTTAAAAATATACAAAGGGGGAAGATAAAGCCTCAACATATCATTTGTCTAGGAAACGGAGGATAAAATTTTCATCACCTTCCCCAAGGCTGACTGACTTGCTAGAAATATTTGAATTTAATACTATCCCATGCAGATGACAGCCCATTTTTGCAACCCCTTCACTTGTTTTCCTCAGTAGCACTGCTTTAAGTAAAATGAGCCTAGCTTCTAAACTTAACTTTATATTTTCATTTTGCCAAAGATTGAGCTTGCTGTCAGTATGAGACGATGGGATGACTATCATCTTTAAAATGTTTGCTTTCTTAACTTGGGGAAATGAACGCACACCAGCCTTTGCACGCTTCCTCTTCTGTCTCTCTTCCTCACACAGATAGAAACCCAAAATCCTATGTGAAAATAACATCATTAAGGTTGCAAAGTCAAGCCTGCAAAAATTAGAGAATGTGAAAATTAAGTTTTCCTCTGAACCTTAATTAGCTGAAGGTGGCAGGCACCCTGTGGAAAAAATAGCATGTGATCATGTAATTAAAGACTGTGCCATAATGCCCCCACACAAGGGTGCCAAATTAATGTTGCGCGGGCAAACTTAATTCAAGCATTCCCTAACTTGTTTTGAGTGCTTGACTTTGCAACCTTAGTAATGTCCCTTTAATGCAGTTTCGTGTGCGTAATTTAGGCCGAACTATCTTAAGGAAGCTTTTGGTCTGAGATATTACTGTCACTGAATCTTATTTAGACTCTTATTATATTATCATGATTTCATGGCATTTTAATTTATATTGCATTATTGGGCTGTTAACTTACTTCTACTACTCAATTAGACTGACAATATTGTTTCACTTCTAATATGCTTCTCTTGCTATTCAACATATTATAATTATTAGAAGGCTATTTATGTTTACCTACTGCCAGTTAAACAAGGTTCTCTTGAGTGTCACCATGTTAGCTACAGACCTTGATAGGAAATAAATTGTCTTAATACAGTCACATAAACATGTTTATAAACTTTTCAAGCTCATGTTCAGAATATAATAATATAAAATTACAATAATAAGTGCAGAGTAAGACTACATTTAACATAAATAGAGTTCTGCATTGATTGGATCTTTGATTATTTAATAGCATACAGTTGAGAATATTGCATACATGTTTTTATTGGTATTCCTTATAACATCTCATAATGCCATGACTATTTAATAGATCCTTGTATTGATTATTTTTTATAATAACTATTCTTATAATTATACATTTCAGTAGCATCTCCTTGTTTGAAGCAACACTTCTAAATTCAGAAAGCTGCATACATCAGAACTCAGTGATACATAAACTCTGAAAGCTGCACTTGCGTTAAGGGTTGTTCTTTTTTTTTGAGATGCTGTGAGCTGGAGATATTTAAAATAACCTACACTAGCATATGCTTTTTAAAATGATTGCTTCTCTCTATTGATTACATAGGATACCAATACAATATGTTAGGTAGTAATTACTGCTGGGATCTAATAAGATCAGTCTTCTTCTGAAGATTGATTTCTAATGGACCTCATTCATTAAAAGAAGATAGTTGGGACAGCCCTTTCTCATTTAATCTTTATTTAATGATTTAGACAGTGAGCAGGTCTGTTGCTAACTTTTTTTCCATTCTGGGTGAAAAATTCATGCAATAACATGCAAAAACAAAAACAAAAACAAAAACAAACAAACAAACAAAATGCTTCTTTAATCTTGAATGGCTCTCTCATGACCTCAGCAGATTTGGGCTGTTTAGAAAAGAACTGACCTCTTAACATGAGAAAAGTGAAGAGCTTTCTAGAGCAATCCATTCTGGCCCTCCATATTTGAAAATAATTAAGTACCTGGTAACATTATTTTCATCTAGGCCCAATGTAAAAATAGTTAGATTCATGTGGGAACAACATTTCAACATTTTTTAGAGGATTTAGTTCAAAAATTCCATGCAAAACTATTGCAGCATCCAACTGTCTCATTTTTAATATTAATTTTATTAGTGCCTCAGGAACAAAAAAGTTATTCAATCCCTCCCTGGAGTTTAAAACACAGAATGCATATATAGGTAGTAATATCAGGTGCCTTCCTCAGTAATCAATTAGCAAAGCTGCACCTATGTGTGGAGGTGTGTGAGAGGGAGCTTAGCACACCTAATTTTGCAAAGCACATTAATAGCTTTCTTCCTCTAATTAATTTTGCTGCTAGTCTGAGCTCACTGTAATTGGTGTATCCAAAAGCAAGGATTAGCAGAGTGGACCAGACCACTGGCCTGTTTGCTTGCTACTGACAGAGGACATTAACAGGAATTCAGAAAGATGGTACAGGAAACCCTGTAATAGACAGCTGCCATTAATTTCGTCTAAAGCTCATATCTTCCTTAAGCTTTTTGTGTTTGCTTGCATAATATTTTGCAAGAGAGAGAGAGCTTGGATTTGCAGTAGTCCAAACACAACCAGCTCTTCAGCAGAATCCAAATAAGCACCTTTTTGTAGATTATATAGCTTGAATGTGCACCTGTGCTGCACGTGGCTACACATCTGATCATTCAAACCTGGGTAATTTAAACTGAATGATGTAAGTTTGAGATAGTGTTTTCTTGGTTCTCCTTGGGAAATCCGACGGATATGCACTCTGCTATCACTCAGTTATTTTCTGAGCTACACGAGCTTCTCCGTAACTCCTCAATAGTGAGGTGCAAGATGGAAGCACAGGAGAGGGGATAAAAGGTCATTTGGGGAGCAGATTGTCTATTTACATGACAAGAGGCAATTCATGAGTGCTATGTGCCAATATCACAGAAGGATCAGAAAGTATATGTCTAAGGCATGTTTTATTACCTCCTTCTCACTGATAGCCTCACTGATTATTTTTTGGGCTTCAACACCATTTACACTGACAATATCCCTTGTGATTCTTCCCATGCTGTTTCTGACTTTACCTTTTGACGCCTGTGTTTGACCTGAGTTTGACAAGAACTGCCAAAGCTATATTTTCAGAGGTCTTCAGCAGCCTAAAGAGGAGGTCTGAGCACACAGGAAAGGGGTGAGTCAGAGGAAGATCCATAGCTCCTGACTTACAGAATAGGTTTTCTTGGTTCAGTCTTACTGCAGTCCTCCTCCCAGCCTCTTCCCATGGTGTCAATAAAGGAAGTTTTTCATTCCTTCCCACTAATCATCTCTGACATGAACTTGGAAATCTTGTCTATGAGAATCAGCCTATTATATTCTAGGACGGTCTCAAGAAGAAAAATGCATATACAGCACCTTTGAATAGGAAGAGCTAAAAGGTTCTGGGTTTTGGTGGTTTTTGTTTTGTTTTGGTTGTTGTTTGGTTGGTTTTTTGTTTGTTTTTGTTTTTTGTTTTTTTTCATAGTGTTGTTTTTCTTTGCTGTTTTCTAAGCAGAGAAAGAATGAAGGCCAAAATCAATGGATAAGAAAGATAAGACAGGGCCCACTGATCCTTAAAAAGAAGAAGAAGAAAAAAATCCTCTGTTATTTCTTAACAGTAGGAGGGAGTCTCAGCTTAAAGTTATGTGCTTCCTTACATGACAGGGCTCTCATCAGCACTCTGTAAACTGCTGGACCAAATTCTCCACTGTGATTTCACTGGGTTTGTAAGAAAGGAGAATTTAGCTCCCTGTTGATAGATGGCTGGCTGTGTACGTGGGAGGGGGCTGAGGGGAAGGCTGTTAATTAAATTTGAAGGCGAGATTCTGCTCTTTGCAGCTGAATTAAAAATAAAATACCAATTGAAGTTTAATTACTGTCTTTGCTTACTTGTGCATTCAAACTTGAAAGATGACTTCACACTCTGTTTTTAAGCTCCTGTGGCTCAGAGATGATTATGGAGTTTGAGTGCTATGTGACACACAGTCTTATCAAATACCCCATGCTACCACAGAGGCATTTATGCTGCTGATAAGGTAGTGAGCAAGTGAAGTTTCTGGGCCAAATTGAGAGGGATGTTACCCTGCAGCATGCAAATAGGAAGGGGGCCTGCTTTAGGAAACCCCAGGCTTCCCTTGGCCTCAGTTGAGGTAATGATTACTCATTAACCAGTAGCAGTTATTCATTACTGGTTAACTATGAGATAACTATTGCTGTCCTGCAGTGGGAGAAAAGATTTAATTAAGACTAAATAACAGGAAGAAAACCTGAAAGGACTTCTGAAACAGTGCCTTCTGCCCTTTCTGTCTGTGAAACAGGGATATTTTTAACGGTAAGGACTGAAAGACTGTAGAGTGTATCAGTGCTGTTCCTATTAGGAAGAGAAGTATGTGAAAGAGTATAATTAAATGCTTTTATATTAGCATTTGCCAGGTAGTTGTATTTCTGGTGGTACGCTTTTGTATTCCCTCTCTTTCCTCCCAAAACACAAGATTTGTGTTACATTTAATATCACTGAGCATTATTCCAGAAGAACCCTACATAGATTATATATGGCATAAAGCAGGATTTTTGATGAGTGTGATGAATTAACCCTGCCCTAATTCTAAGTACCCACCAAAGACACTCTGTCAGTCCCCTCCTTAGATGGACAGGGGAGAGAAAAATAAAAAAAAAAAGTCTTCTGGGTTGAGATAATGACAGGGAGAAATCACTCACCACATACTGTCTCATGCAAAACAAACTCTGCTGGGGGAAATTAGTTTAATTTATTACCAATCAAATTAGAGTAGGGTAATGAGATGGAAAACTAAATCTTAAAGCACCTCCACCTCTCCCTTCTTCCTGATTTTTGCTCTTGATTTTCTTAACCTCCTCCCCCACAGTGGCACAGGAGGATGGGGAACAGGACTGTGGTCAATTCATCACACGCTGTGTGATGAAACTTCTCTGAAGCTTCTTCCTCCTCGGAGCTTGGGCTACACACATTCTTCCCCTGCTCCAGTCTGGGGTACCTCCCATGGGAGATGATCCTGCATGAACTGCTCCAGTGTGGGTCCTTCATCCAGAAATAGATTTCTTCCATTGGGTCATTCCTCCATGAACTACTACAGTGTGGATTCCTTCCACAGGGTGAATCCTTCAGGAACAGGCTGCTCTAGTAGGGATGTCTCAGATTGAAAGCCAGGTGTCTGCTAGGGAAGGCAG
>VXBI01012006.1:0-30890 GCA_013397375.1 Toxostoma redivivum
CTTAAACCGAGACACTGTTCTTTCTCTGATTAGTCTTGCTTCAGACATTGGGTTGATAAAAATGCAAGGAGAAGGTGAATATGAAGGTTTCTCTGCCCTGTAGTCTTTACTCAGAGACTTGAGAACTGAGAATACCATTTGGTTCATTGTCGCTGTCATGGGGCGTTCTCCCCTTGCAACAACCTTATCAGCTTAAGCAAGTATAGCATGGCTGTATTATAAAGCAAGACAGGTATGATGGTGTGACAGAGATATCCTTTAAGCCACATGGTCCGAGAAGCAGTATCCAAAAAACAATGTTATTCCAAGGACAGGCAGTAACCAAAGATGGCGGTCAAGGGATCAAGTTCACAATAACAGGGAATACCTGAAGGCAAAGGTCCAATCTCAAAGGACTTGACCTTTATGGCAAAGGTCTCAGACTAACCAAGAATCAGGGCTAGGAATAAGATTTACTTTGGAATGAGCTAATTAACATCTTTCCTATGCCCAGTTTCCCAGAGTCTCAGGTTTATGTCTCCTATTTCAGTTGATTCAATTACCACAGTCCTGAATGTGAAGGAACTGCTTCAGCCTGAATGGACTGAAACATCTGTGTCCCAGTCATGGAATCCCTTCAAGGGAGGGTGAGGATTGTCGGAAAAAAACCAGATAGACCAAGAATAAAATGAACATGGGACCAGGATGACATCCCTTTTGGCAGAACTGAAAGCAGTGTAAAAAGTGTCTTCCATGTTGTAAAAATGACTCCTTGATTGCTTTTGTTTCATTTCATCAGATCAGAAAGGCAAAGACCTACTACTTGGTTTGAGTTGTCTTTGGGTAAAGGTTAACTTTTGCTCTGTTAAGTAGTGTAAATCTTAAGGTATTCCTTTCTGAAATAAAAATCTAGTTTGCTTATGTTAGAGTCTGTTTTGGCACTGGAAAAGTTGGTACCATGCAATTCTGAGAAGATGTGATCAAGAAGCAAGTAGCTGTAGTCAATTTAAACTCATGGCAGGAGAAATCAGGAGAAGGAGAATGCTAACAAAGTATTGTTTATTTTTAATGTGTAGAGTTATAAATCTTCCAAGTAGCTTCAAAGATTTCAGTTTATAGCTATGGCAATTAAATTTTTCTTAAGAAAATCACTGCCATCTCCCTGATATAGTTTTGTCTCAATGTACATTGCACTACATTCAAAATGGTCACTCATGCAAGAGATTTTTGTGCCCTTGCAGTTTCCCACTTCTGATGAGCACTCGCATTCCTTCAGCATGTCACATGTCTTGGGTACCTGCAGCACCTGAATCTTCAGTCTGAATAAAACTTCATATGAGTGATATAATGGGGATTTTGCTATGGACAATTTGATTGTCTTTGGATGAACTGACTGCTAAAATCAAAACTGGGGTTGAAGTAGCTGCTAAATATCACCTCTAGCACATATTTTGCTTTTCTCAGGAGCCTCTTTATTTATGTCTGTAGATGATGAATAGTTCCTCAGTCAGAGGAACTCTGTGCTCCCTGGCATTGCCACTGGAACCCAGCTGACATTCAATGGACAGCACACTGACAGGTAAAAGCTGTTAAAATTAAGAGAGAACATAGATGACCAGTAAGACTGAACACTTGTACAAAGGCTGAAACTAGAACAAGACAAAGCATTTAATGTGTAAACAAGACCATCCTGAGGATGTAATGTAGGTAGATCTTTTCACCCTTTAGAAAAGGACATTTTCCTGCTGCAAAAGTTATCTCCCTCATTTACCTTCAAAAGCATCTATTTGTTTGATACATTCTATTAATTAAAACCAAACATTTGTCTTACACCTACCTAACAAGACCATACACCTACATTACTGAAGTGGGGATAAGACTTGTCTTTTGTTTGCTTTTTGTGATTCTGCACTGAGCTAATGAAGTGGCAACTGGTCATCTTTTGTTTTGAGTTACATATCCAAAAAGCAGGCTCAGAGGAAAGGAAAATTCTGTGTGCAATTCAGAAAGATTGAAATGAATCATTCAGCATGTTCAGATAATTCCCTTTGTCAGCACTCAGCTGGAAGAACAGCAAATCTGGTATAGGCAATGCAAAGGGGATGCCTATATAGTTGCCAAATAACATGTACTATCCATAAACTCCTGTTAGGCAAGAGCAGTGAGGAAGCACAGGAGAAAGGTGACTCAGCGTTAAGTGTCTGAATCACAATGCCTCCTGGATCTGCTCTGTCAATGCCATTATAGAGCAGGGGTTTAGGGGTTTGTTTTTTCTAGCACTTTTTCAGAGCTGTGACTGAAATCACAGAATGATTTGGGTTGGAAGGGACCTTATAGATTATTTAATTCCAAGCCACCTGCTGTGGGTAGGAGCACCTTGCACTAGATCAGGTTGCTCAATGCCCCACCCAGCCTGGCCTTGAACACTTCCATGGATACGATGTTCACAACTTCTCTGGTCAGCCTGTTTCAGTGTCTCATCACCCTCACAATACAGAATTTCTTCCTAATGTCTAATCTCAACCTATCCTCTTTCAGTTTCAAGTCATTGCCACTTGTAGTGCCACTACATGTCCTTGTGAAAAATCCCTGCCCAACTTTCCTGCATGCCCCCACTAGGTACTGGCAGGCTGCTCTAAGTCTTCCCAGGGCTTTCTTTTCTCTAGGCTCTTCTCAACCCAAACTCACGCAACCTGTTTCCATAGGAAATGTGCTCCAGTCCTCTAAAAATATTTGCAGCCCTCCTTTGGACTCACTCCAGCTGGTCTATGTCCTGTTAATGTTGGGGGGCCCTGGAACTGGATGCAGTGCACCAGGCAGGATCTCAGGAGAGCAGAGGAGAAGAATCACTTCTTTTGAAACAGCTGAGGATACAATTAACTTTCTGGGCTGTGCATACACATTGCTAAGTCATGTCAAGATTCTTGTCCACAAACACATCCCAGTCCTTCTCCTTAGGGTTGCTCTCCATCCATTCTCCATACAGCCTGTGTTTATGCTTGGGACTGACCCAACACTAACTTAAGTGCATATTTGCCTCTTAATGCTTCCTTTTACCCACTTTACAAATGAGTGGGCTGTACGAGGCAAGGTGAAGAGGCTTTTCCTTAACATGGCAATAGTAATACAGCCGGTTTAGATATGACTTCTTAAATTGTAGACTGAGGTTAAGTGCATTTGACTGCTTCAATTGAACAGAAATGCAGGAATTAACGCAAATAAGCATCATAAATTAGTGTCTAAACTGTGGTTCTTTAGGGAGACGGGAAATGGGTTCAGATTCACCAGACCAAAATTCCAGGTAAGCTCCTGAGCCTTTAAATGTTTCTTATTTTCCATGTCTTGAAGACCTTGAATGAGGCAATGGGAAACACTGTGTACAGGGTATAAGTAGGATGTATCAGTGGTATTTCTAGTCCAAACTGTGTTCAAGAAAATACCTAGATAGTTACAGAAACATCTGGATAAAGAAGGTTACAGCTTATCTTTATTCAGCTGTGGCTATTGCAGAAGAGGGGGAAACTATAAATCCTGCTAGTGAAACAGTTAAAAATACCTGCAAACTCTTACATTTTCTCTGCACTGGTAGCAGAGTATTGTACAATCGTGTGAGCAGATAGAGTGTATTTTCTCATGTAATGAGGAAAGGTGTGAAAGCCCATTGTGTTAATGTTGCCACATCCTTCAATGTTCTGCACATACCACTCCCTTTGTCTTCATTAGCAGTGTACTTGGACCATGAAGCCTGTACACTTTCCCATGACTGGGACATGGTCGTACGGCAAATGAAATATGGATTTGAGGATAATAAGAGGGACAGTTTTATAGCCACTATTCCTATGTACTTCAATTTTCAATCAGAACACATAGATATTGAACTCTGCAATATGTCTTGAAGGCTTGGACAGAGTTAGGGTAAAGAGGAATGAGTTCCCATAACTGGCAGTTTTGAATAGGTTCCTCTGTTGGGATGGGATCATAGGATAATGCTATGATGCTGACAGGGTAGGAATCTAAAACAAACTACTGATCTCCTAATTTCATTTAATGATGTCATTGTGAATTCTTTTCATTTCTACTGTCTGGGCTAAGACAACAGCTTCTGCTGTTCCTTCTTATGTGGGCTTGACTTACATGACTAAACAGGCTTTAAAGCTGGCAACTGTCAGAATAATCTTTCCATTAAACTGATGGTCCTTTTTAATGGGATCTGCTTTCTTTTAACAGTAGATGGTATAGCAGTGCAATGGAAAGCAAATTATTTTTTCTTCTTAGTTTAATCTGCTTAGGGAAAGCAGTAATCCTCTGCTAATTTCCTCCATCAGAGCAGCATATGTCTCAATCACATTTGTAGCTGAAGCAGAACAGCTCTCAGCACTCAAATTATGCTAAAAACCATTTAGATTACTTTTTCTTTGGCATTTATTCATATTTGGGATCCAGCAAATAAGTCTTTCCACTATGTGAATTTATGTGTTTCATCCACATTATTTTCATTAATGCCTCTGCAAGCTTTGGCATGCAACTCTTTGGCTCCTTGCCTTGTCATGTAAATGTGAAATAAGTGTGGTCCTCCCAATGCATCTGAACACTGAACCCTAACTTCTTAGTCTTTCTTACTTTGACCTGGCAGACAGGTGTGAGAGGGACTGCCAAGTGTCACCTCAAGCAGGGAGCATATCTTATTAAAAATGTTGTGCAGGTAGATGAGATTCAGGTCATGTGGTTTTGGCATTCGTGTTATGTCATCCAAACTGTTAAAATCGTGGTGAAGATGGACTGCATCATATATAAAAATGCATACAGAAAGCCAGAAGAAACATTGTAAATCAAGAGTTATAATATGCAGTCTATGGTACTGATTGCCATGTATACTGAATACTAGTTTTGGAGTACTATGGTCTTAAACAATACAAACTCTTACAATATAACTTGTTCAGTGTCTAAACTGAAAATTAATTGGTCCTGTCTGTTTTCTCACTGTATTGAAGTGCAAACACTGACACTGTTCTGGGCATATTTGTATATATATTTTTTTCTATGTATCGATATATAAAATAAAGTATGTTCAGAGTGATTTGGGCTAAGCCAATAGGACTGTCACTCATACCTTTTCCTTTCTTGTCAGCTTTCCCCTCTGAGCAATTCTTGATGGACTTGTTTTGCAGCTGATAAGCACAGCTGAGTAGTAGCTGCGAGAGTAACACCAAATACAAATTTCTCTGCAGCATCTCCTTAACAATGCAGAAAAAATATATTAGTCATTTGTAACCGTGTTCTTGGCATGAAAGATCTCCTTTTGCATCAAGGTGTACATTAATGCTTTAACTCATTTAAGATGATTATAAGGAGCAGTTTTATAATGCAGGTACTTGTTTTTTTATTGATGCTCTCAGCATCATTTGATGGCTATTGGAAAACCTGACCTGAGAAGGTATAGGTAAGAAAGGGATGACTGGAATTTAGGAAAGATTTTCCTTTATTCAGAATAGGCTTTCAAAAGATACATGGAAGCCTGTTACAAGGTCCCTGTGGAGTCAAAAGTTCATCAGTGTAGATCTTGCTTAGAGCTAAATTAGGTCTATATTTATCCACATTCAGTTCTTTAGCATTAATACTTTGCAAGTGAAACAGGATATCTTCTTTGGCCAGAAGCTGGAAATTAACTCTGACCAGAAAAAACATACAATAATGAAATAACATCATGGAAGTTAATAAGAGAATTATTGCCCATGAAAACAAGATAAGGACAAGTCTTTACAAATATGTTTTTCATACCTGTGCTTGATCTTTATTACCTTTTGTTTTTAAAGTAACAATCAACAATTTGAAACCTCAGTTGAATCATTGTCTTTTTTTTATGCTTAAATTTGCAGTTAATTGAAACAGCTTAAAATAGTTGGGTTGCTATTCTACTAATAATTACTGTTTAGCCTTCTGTTTACCACACAGTATTCAAATTTGCCACATAATATTCAAAGTCAAGCTTCAGGAACATTAGGAAGTATCTTCTTAATTATGCTGTGAAGAAAGAATTTGATATATTTTGTTGCTAGTGTGGCTAAGTTGTGAAACCATTGTGTATTTCCTACCATTGGAGAAAACCTTCCTCTAAGACCCAAGATCAATAAAACACTTTAGCAGCTGCTTATGAGAAAAAAACCCATCCCAAGGTATTTTTTTTTTAATACTGCTTTTAATCATCTTTGGAATTCTCATTTACTGTTTTATTTAGAGTGCTTGGGAATGAAGGAAACAGAGAAAACTTTGTAATTATGTTGTTCACAGATGCAGAAAAATCCCTGAGGAGAAGCACAAGAAGAGTTTTCACTTTCATTCCAGTACTGTTTTCCAATATAGGTTTTAGATAAATGGATGTTAAAATACAGAGATAATTTACCAATTACCCTATCCATTTTATTATTTTTTCCAAATATGCCATTGAGCCAGACCACTAAAAGTCTCATCAATGAAGTTCTCTGTCCCTCATTACTAACCTAATTCTTCAATTTTTTTTTTACAATAGAAGAGTTTGGATGCCTTGTCAAGACTGATTTATTTGTTTTGGTACAGATTCTAATTGCTAGATATTCAGCAGAAATCATCTTTCTCTCTTGCACAGCACTCAAGGAATCCTCTTCTTGCATTCTTGTGTGTTAACAAATCATACCCACTATTTTCATCAATGTCATTATCAAGGTAGTGGAAGGTTGTGTCTAATGGAAGGAATAGTGACAATTGACTCTGGTTCTGAAGAACTTTTAAGATGTACTGGCAAGAAGTGGATAGGGAAGCAAATTAGAGAAATGGTTTGTATAAAATCAGGGGTAAATGGTAGAATTCAGGTGCCTGACTCATACATAGTGACTTCTCTGGGCACCATTTATTTTGGACAAATATATATTTGCATCTGCATATACACTCAGTCTTTGCTAATGTGCAGCCCTTTCCTTACAAATTGTTCTCTTTCTGAACATCATAAGGATTATCATATCCTTAAGAGGATGACTGAAATACCCAATGATCTATTAGGGGGTGCCAATTAAAGTTTTAATGCTGTAACAGCTGTTGTCTGCTTGTAAATGATTTCTCCTAATTTTGGGATTTTCTGTTAGCACATAAAATGCTTTGTTAATAAATGTGAAAATCCCTGACGAATTCTGTGCATTAAACTTTAATAATTGAAGAGTGCAGAGGAATAGCAGAAATGAAAATGACTACATTATGGAATAACTTTTAATATGTGCTAAATCTACTAACGATCATAAACTCCCATGATATAGCATCTATTTTGGGTTAGGTTTTTTCCTTTCTTTTTTTCTTTCTTCCTTTTTTCTTTTTTTCTGCTTCTGAAGTGATCAGGTCTCAAATCCCCAAAACAAGTTAGCAAGGACAGATTATTTGGAAAATTAAAGTTCCCCTTAAATAGTCTTTCTGTCATTCCAGGACAGGTCTACTACTTTTGGCAAAACTGTGACTATTCACATCATGTGAAATCTTGGCCCACTGTATCATATACTGTTCAGCTGGTGTCATTAGCTCTTTACTTTCAAGTCTTCTTTTCCCATTTTCTTGAAATCCTCACATCAAGTAAAATTTTACACAGTGCCGGAAAATGAAGCCTAGGCAAGTGAGTAGATTGTTGGTGATATGAAATATCCAACAATCAGGATTACTGTAAGTAAAAAAATTCAATATTTTAAGTTACAAATAAGAAAGACTAACAAGCCAAAATTTACCAATGATTCAGCTGAACAACTTTTTCTAAAAGTGTTTCTGAAAGTAGACATTTTACCAACTTCAGTATTTGCAGGGGCTATAAAGGTATATGATGATCCCAATGATAACTATAGTAACAGGAGTAGCAATAATAGTAATTTAAAGTCTATACCACCATAAGTAACATAGCCAAAACAGCAGCAAAAATAATAAAATATTAAAAGAAGTAATGTAACCAGATGTAATAAACAAAATTCTGTGTATTCCAGACAGCCAGCATAGGACTTTTGTGGGGCTGATCACTGCATTAGCAGACATCAGCTTCATTTAATAATACTGCTGTTCTCTTTCGGTTGTGCTAGCCTCCTCACAAGTTTGTTCACCTTGTATTTCAGAGAATTGGCACAGTAGCAGAAATTCATTCCTGACTGTGTTTCTCTCTCCCTCTCATCACTCCTCTTCTCTTCATCGTAAATTTATTCAGCAAGCTGATTTAGAGAACAAATTCACATTCGAAACTGTTGACTAGAAGGGGTTAGGTTGACTTCTTTTAGGCAGCAGAACCTGCACCATCTCAAAAATGTGCATGAAAATATCACACACTTTTGCTAACATATTTATTAAAGATAAAAAAGTCCTGTGTTTTCCTTGACCCTGTGCTCTTTCACTGTGACCACTGAAAATATGTCTTCAGTGTAATAAGTTATAATTTTGTAAGCTACTTAATATATATAGTAGTACCTAATGATGCAGAAATGCTGAGTCCATTAGAGTAAAAGAGTGTTTTGAAATTAATTTCAATGAAACTAGAATTTCATATGGATTATCAGTGTCAATGAAAAACAGAAAAGAATAATAACTATAAATTCTGCTAGGAAATAGTGAAATCTGAAAATCCTACTCAGTCTTTAAGGTAATACACATTTTTGACTGAGTATGATTTGAAAGATTTGACTTAAAAAAGAAACATGTTAGCTTGCAGTGTTGTTGGTATATATTCATGGTCTTATAAACCTGTCATTATACAATTATATATATTTTCTCTTTATCTTCTTTGCATCTTTTGCATATTTTCTATTTGAGTCTATGAGAATATTCTTTCTTTCTTTTCTTTCTCTTTCTTCTCCTTTCTCCTCATCTTTCATCCTCTCCTCTTCTCTGCTCCCCTGTTGTGCTGCTAGAACATGCCCACTTGTATGTTAAACCCAGTGCCATTTCCATAATCTGATTCTGAAACACTGATTATATTAGAGCGTAGATTTTCTACTAAGGTTAGATTTGAATTCTAGATTTACTGTTGGGGATCCTAGAAGACACCAAATTAAACATGAACCAGGAAAGTTTCATTGCAAAAATCAAGAGAAATGGTGTCTGAGGCTGCATTAGGAGTGTTGGAGTGTTGCCAGCAGGTTGGTGGAGGTGATCCTTCCCCTTCATTCAGCCCTGGTGAGGTCACTTCTGGAAAGCTGTGTCCAATATTGGACTCCCCAGTACAAGAGAGAGCTGTATGCACTGAAGTCCAGCAAAGGGTCACAAAGATGTTCAAAGGTCTGGACCACTTTTCCTGTGAGGAAAGACTGAGAGAGATGGGCCTGTGCAGCCTGGAGAAGTTTCATGAATGTGTATAAATACCTGAAGGCAATGGTGCACAAGGTAAGGAGCCAGGCTCTTGCCAGTGGTACCAGGGACAGGACCAGAGGTGATGGACACACAGGCAGTTACCTCTGAACATGAAGATACACATTTTTACTGTGAGGGTATATCCATCTCCTTTTCAAAAAGCCACCTGGACTTGGTCCTGAGCCACCAAATTCAAGGTGATCCTGCTTAATGCAGGTGTTGGACAAGGTCACCTCGAGAGTTCTCTTCCAACCTCAGCCATATTGTACTTTGGTGTGGACTTCCCATAGAGTTCTAATAATTGCACTGGACCTTTACAAGTGAGAGAAGAGCATGATCTAGTTAAGATACCCATATTCATTTACACGTGTCTCATGCCATGCTTGTATTTGTAAGTTTTTGGAGAGAGTTAAGTAAATCTTAAGACTCACAGATGCTAAAGAAAAACATAGAGTTTTAGAAACACTAAGCTCCTCTGCCTTCTTTTTCCTGCTCTTATTTTTTTAACAGTTTTATTGTTGCTGTCTGGATTCTCCCATTACACCCTATTTACAGATGAATTGTGAAAACTTTTTAAATTAATTTTGAATTAAGGGCCTATAATGCATCTTTTTGCAAAAATACTTTTTCTGGTGGCTAGTGGGAACTTTGAAAAGTGATCCAACACATCACACTGCACTCACAGAGAACTGTCAGCAGTGGAGAAGCAGCAGTCATATTTGGTGGGTGCCACCATTTTAGGTTGAATCATATGTTTGAATAGAAATGATGCTCTTGTCAAAGCCAAGGATTGGCTGAGTATTTTCAGTCAGGAAAGGCCTGCCCTATCCTTTACTACTTAGCTTCCGTGCAACTACAGACAAGTAGTATGGTTTCTGTTCTCCATATGACAAACGAGAAGCTAAATATATCTGCCCTACAGGTGGATCATGAACTCCCTTAGTGAAACACATTGTGTAAATACATTCAATTTAATATTTTGTTTATCTGTATCATGGAATTGCCTGTGACCTAAAGCTGAGATCAGAATCTGATGCTACTGAACACAATGATCAAGGCAATCAGTCCTTAGGAACTGAAATCACAAATCTCGATTGGTCCCGACCCTTGGCAATACTGTATTCTGCCTCATTAAGATGAAAAAAAAATTGCAAGTGCTTGGATGTAGACCAGTTTCTCCTGGTCTTCTCCTGGTCTTCTCCTGAAGATATTAATGAAAATTTCTTCATATATATAATCAAAAATGTAAACCAAATGAACAAGCTGAACAAATCTTCAGACAAAGGATAGAAAACACATCTTTCTCCTCTCATTTGTATGCTTGCTTTGCTTCCTTATAATTATGCCACCTGCTTCCTTTAGGTGAATAATAGTCTTATTTGCAAGGATTTTTCTTAAACATATTCCAGTTCAAGAGGAACATGTTCTTATGCTTCTGGTAAAAAAAAATCCTCAAACCCAAGACTTTAGAGTAGGGACAATCTGTCAATATGCATCAGATATGTTGGCTATAAGCTGATTAAGTATTCTGCACCCATATTTTCTCATGAGGCAGGCTAATGAGAAAGAAAAATAGATAAGGGAAATGTCAAGGAGAATTGCAGTGAAAATTTAGATTGTTTTCCAGATAGGTAGAAACAGGGATAAAAAGCGGGAATTTTCATTCTATCACAATTGGTTCTCCTGTTCAATACCAGACAGTTTGAAAAACAGGATTTTGGAACGAAAAAAGCCCTTCATTATAGAAGCCTGACTGCCTGCATCAAATCTGTAGCTAAACATATTCTTACACTATGCCTGACAGGGGAGGTAATCACAGATATGACTTAGAGCCAATAAATGTTATTGCCTAGTATATTCTAGTTCACTTATGAAGGAGATCATCTGTGAGAACTTGCACAGTTTTAAATATACTGTTGAAGCCAAATTCTGGGTTTTTTTTTAAACCTTAATCCTACAGGAAATTATGTCATCTTCAATGATGGAAAAAAGTAATGTAACATGTGCAGGGTCCTGTATGTTGACTGATGTCCAAATGTCTTTATTAATCATAATTCAAAAGAACTCATCTACTCAGGTTGTGCTGATAAAAGTATTTTTTGCCCCAAGGACACCCATATAATCTATCCCTTTATAAGTAACCTCCTTCTTTTCTCTACTTGTTTCAAACTATTTATTTGAAAAAAAAATTGTTTCCCACCTTTATTATATGAAGATGGCGTACAGCAGAGGAGAGAGACATGAGCTAGGATGTGGAAGAACTGATTCTTATGTTAAGATTTTCTACTAATTTGATGACCTCTGCCAAGTCAGGTGCCCTTTCTTTATCTTTTTTTTTCTGTTTCCAAGTTGATGATAATGATACTGGCCTCCTATAAAGTGCCTTGATATTTACTTGCTGAGGATACGAGTTATGTAAAAGTCATGCATTTCTGCAATTAATGCAAGGCAGAGGGTCTCCTCCTGCTATATTCAGTCCCTATCCCCTCTTGCTTAGTTAGATAAAACTAAGTGACAGTAATAGATAAGCAATTGCCTTCATGCATAGATACATAGATAATCTCAACTACAGCTACAGCCCTAGAGAGGGAGAGAGACAGCGAGAACAGCAACACACATGGACCTTCTTTAGGGAAAAAAGACCGACTTTATTGAGTGGAGAGCTTGTATTTAAAGTATGTTGCGAGTGACTAGAACAGGACAGTAGCTCACTGGCTAATTGGGACAAACATCCAGGAGACCATATCTCAGGATGTATCCCATGGGAAAAACACCAGGTGTTCATCTTTATTATGAATTCCACTCTGTTTTTCACCAGATTCCAAGTTGGTTTTGATCATATTATCACCTTGGGAAGTTTCCTCCTTGTTTGCAGCTATTATCATCTTATCAGTCTGGGAAGCAGAAGTCCAGGCTTGAGAGAAAGAATTCTCAAGCTATAATTTTGCAGCTCTCTAGATGTCTCTGTCCACACTCAACCAGATGGGAACAAGGAACAGATGTTCTCTAAACATATGTGCAAACAAAAAAATTACAAGTGCAAATGTTCATAGGCAATGAATGAAAGAGGAGAAAGGAACAAAGTATGATTTCAGGACTCAAGTATTTGTGAGGCCTGACCTGTGAATTTTCATCTAGCTCTAGAAACAGTACATTTAAGAAAATGAAAGGATTTAGGGATATTTATTCTTTTTGACACTGAGATATGAAAGCATTAATGCAAGTGTCCTCAGCTTTTTCTGAAGAAGGATATGATGCCTTAACTGGATGTTGTGCCAGGACATACATCTGTTCGTATTTAGGCTTCTCTCCACATGGTTGGATTTGTAACATAGACAAAGAATTCTCTTTCCTTTCCAGATTCTTTCTGTGCTTAAGCTAATTTTCTTACAACACCTTACAATACCCCACAACTTCTGTATTTGTCAAAGGGAGGAGCAATAAAGTGAGCATTAGCAGTAAGTCTACTGAAAACTGATTGTTATACTACTGCTGTATTTACCTTCCTCCTAACAATGTGGCTACATTTCACTTAAACTTTCTCTTACCCAAATTTTACATTATTACATCATAATGCCAATTATTTCAGTGCAGATCTACAACATAATAGAAGAAAGTTAAGTTGAAGTGAATCTTTAATTGTAAAGGTATTTTTCCACTACCTAACAAGCAACTCATTAGCAATCACTACATGCTACCTCCTTTTGTCATTGAGTGGGATGAAAAAAAACCTATGAGCTTCCCTAAGATGCAAAGAAGATAGGATAAAATAGATAATAAGGTTACTTTTTTCTGTAAGCATAGTTATGTTTTCAGTGTTACGATGTTGATCTTGTTCAAGATCAAATTCTCCTGGAATTTCAGAGATATTTTTGTGAGGTTTTTTCTAGAAATGTAAAAGCAAATATGAAATATGTTGGGTTTTTTCAGTATATACACTTCTAAAATGTCATGAAAATATGACTCTTCTTAAAAGCTTTGGGAGGTATGAGTAAGAAGTGTGTTAAATACATATTGTTCTTCAAATCTTTTCACACAATTGTATTTTTTTTCCATTTTGATAGTGTTGAAAACACATAATCACGGAATGATTATATGCAGGTGCTTTATTGAAGAGCTCTGGGAATCAGGGGCACAGACCCAANGGTTGTAGAAGTCCCAGATTCCATGCCAAATGGAAGATCTACAAGTGTTTTTTCTTTGATGTATGGAGTTTTAAAATATATTTCACCCTTGAGGAAATACCCATATGATCATTTTTTTATACCATCATTAGCAAATTCATCATACTGAAGATTATTGTCTCTGCTTAGAAATCTTCACATTTATAGATGAAAGCTGCTTCATAAGATCAAAGAGATGAGTTATATTTTTCATACTAATTTGAGGAATGCAAAGGTGAAAACTGTAAAATATCTTCAAGCTCACTAGGCACCTGATCAGCTCTGATTTACAAGTATGTTCATATTGCTGCTATTGAATTAATACCTTTGCACCAGCCTGCTTTAATTTAGATGTGTTTCCAGACCTGTTACCTGGAAGAAGCAAATAGGTGTTTAGCATTTAAAAGATATGATTATCATTTTTATTTAACTTATCAGTAAGCTGGGTAGCAAATGGCTGCTTCTGCCACTGAAGTGTTTGGAATTTAAGAAGAGTATTTCTTATGCCACACAAGGAAAATATTACATATTCTCAGGGTTTTCGTGTCTGTGCACACATACAGATCTTGTGAAAAAGGATGGTGGCAAAATTCTTGATGTGTAGTCTGCTGGTTAGACTATTCAATGAGAAATATAAGCGCAGAGCAAATTAACTGAATTTAAGTAACTTTTATGCCTGCAATACTAGGTTGTGTACAATGAGTCTTTCTCCTATCTGCTCAGGAGGTCTGCACTGTGTCTATGGGCCTCTACCAGAGAAATTATTAGAAACAGTCTGCTGTGAAAAAATTAATTTCTATCAATCAGTAAATCACATAGAAAGCATTTAGTTGAAAAATTCCCAGTCTTTCTGTTTAAGCATTTTGGTGTTTTCTTCTTGTGTCTTCCATTCTTTATTCCCTCTCTTTTCAGAGCATATTTTCAAAACCAGCTGCTTTCAGATAAATCTGTTGAAATTTTAACAACATGATTCTTCAGACATCTGTCACAACATCTGGACTTGGAGTCCTGAGAGTAACTAACACACTCCCTCCTGTCCTCCTCATTCATACTTAAAAATAAGAATGGGTATGTAATGTTTTCTCTGCTACCTCTGTTAGTATGTAACATATGAGGGTCTCCATAGGAAAAGAGATCACTTAGAGAAGACAAGTACACAGCTCTTAAGGGTGTAAAGTGTGGTGAGCAAGCAGAGTATGGGATATTGGATCCTGCCTCTGCCTCTTCAGCAGCAGTTTTCTGCCCTTGCTTGGCTTCATTCTTGTTGTCTTGTTCCAGATGCTTATTCCTGTCTCCACAATGGCAGCTGGCTCTTGTTCAGGTGCTTTTACAGCACTGAGTGGCTTCTGATTCCTTAAAGTGGCTTCAAGGCCCTGTTTCTCTGTGTTTTCTTCCAGCTTCTCATGCTGTGCAGCCACAAGATGTGGACAGGAAGGTCCAGGTTGCCAGACGTGCCCAAAGCAGATTTTGTCCCAACAGACTTTTTTTTTTTTCTGGTCAAACTGAACTGATGGGGTGCCGGAGTCAAGGCTAGCTCCCAGAACCATGCCAAGAATGGGCTGTTCCCCAAAAGCAATCAGGATGCAGCTTAGAGCAGGTACTCTACAGCACACATATAACACGTGCAAGTGGAGGCAAGGATGAGGAAGAGGTCTTCCATAGGGCTTCCAAGCAGGCTTTATTCCCAGGAATGGTCAGCAATGAAAGACCAAAAAACTGGGTGTGCAGGGACTTTTAAACAGGTTAGGGTCTAGGGGAGGATACAAATCTTGAACCAATTGAGGATATCCTGGAGAGGAGCAAAAGGTGGGGTTTATGTAAGCAATAACCAATGAGGGAAGCAGGAGGAGGAGAATTGGTCACATGGGCTCATGGGGGCATCCAGGTTTAGGAGATTTCAAAAGGGGATGTCCAAGCTGGGGGTTGGCACAAGGGTGGATTCATAAGGAGCTTGCTGGATCAAGGGGAGGAGGTACTGGGTGGATTAACATCAGGGGTAGGAGGAACAAGGAGCATTCTAAAAGGATAGGAGGATACAACTTGGGTTAAACCATTAACATAGGGGACAATGGGACAAACAATTAACAGAACATAAAAATGTACCACAACAACTAGCTATGATTTTTTTCCCTCTTCTGGCTGAAAAGTTTTGCATGGTGTGCTTTAATGAACTCACTGAAAGCTTCAGGCTGGTTCATCATACCTAATTTAGCTAATTTTGCAGTCATTATTCTGCAGCAGACAGTGCCACACTGATGATTGCTGCTTTTCTAATCTAAACATTCAAGACTACTTGGATAAAACAAGCAAAATACTTTTCTAAATACCTTTATTATTCTGATTTTGTCTTCAAAATAAGGTACATGATTAGATGAAAGAATACTGTTCATAATTTCTGCAAATTAATTTCTTTATCTGAAATAATCACAAGAATTTCCAATATGTTTTCAAAGCTTTTGTGGCTAAATTCAGTAATGGAATATGAGTTTGGTGAGGAGGAAAAGAACAGCACAAGTTGAACAAACTGCTTCTCTCTCACAAACTTGAGCATTGGCCCTTCAGGTTCCACACACACTCTTCTTAACCTAACCAAGCCCAGAACCTTACATAGCTAACATGTTACCAGGAGACATACAGCTTGTGCATCTTGATGGAGGAACACACTTTTGTGTGTGCATTTTTTGCTCTAATGTACATTGGCTGTATCTTGAGAGATATATACGGATGCTGAGCACCCAGTAAAAGTTTTATCTTAGTTTTACAGACCACGCTACTGTAGAGGCCAAAGCCCATTCTGTCAACTAGCTACCTTGAAATTACCTTTAAATCACATTAAGGAAAAGCTAGAAGAAGTTTGTATATATTTAGTGAGTAAAATAGGCTTCAAAGTTACTGAGGTTTATAAAGTTACAAGATGTTCAAATAGTTTGGCTTTTTGTTAGTGTTTGTTTGTTTGTTTGTTTTTGCTTAGTTTTTTTAATAAGAGCTCTAACATTTCATCCCACACTCAACTGACAAAGCATATCTTTACAAGCTCCCCATCAAGGATTTATTCTTAAGAACCTTAACTACATTCATGAGAGAGGTGTTTGAGTTGAGGACACAGTTTCTTCTTTCTGTCCTTCTTAATTTTTACCCCCTCTCCTCTATTTGGAAAGCTAAAGGCAAAACAAGGGCAAATATGTTGTGCCCTTAGTTAAACTACTGATGAGCAGCACCTTAGGGATAAAGCATCCTTGTCCATGTGGTGAAGCAAGGAGCAAGTTCCAGTGAGGAGCCTATCCATATCCTTAATTTTATATTTCGTATGAGGGAAGAGATAGTCAGCTTCTGCACTTATGTACAAGGCTGACCCATGGTACCATGACACTGCCCATTTGACAAATTTGTTGGAAAACAGTGTCACACATCCTCCATTACACACAGGAAGAGCAAAATTGGAAGTTTTCTGTGCATATCTTTAAAAAGATATATCTTTTGAAAAACTTTGTTAGGCCCTGGTGTCTTCTGGCCTCTGATTATTCCTATGTTCATTGCTCCCTTGTACTTTCCCCATCTGATTGCCTATGAACTATTAGGTTTAATGCTATTATTGAGGGGTTAATATCTTCACTACTCTTTTTGCATGGTTTGTAGCCATATCAGGATTCTAGATGCTAACCCAAAAGTATGTAGGGACGTATTTTATCTTGATACTGCAGATCTGGACAAAGATCCCCATGTGTTCTGTTATGTTCCAGCCCTCTCCTGGATGCCATTTTCACTGGAATCAGTGATTTAAAGTTTTGGGATTGCAATGGCTTTTTAGACATCTCGCCCACCCACCCAAAAGAGCCCCATGTCCCATTTTTTTTAAGCCATTTGGTCTCAGCAACTCTGTCATCACACAGTGGAGATATGGTGTGCAGATAAAACACATTAATATAATATCTGCCCCAAATCCCTGGGCAGCTGACACATCTTGCTGGTGTTTATTGCTGAATGAATATGGGGAGAAAAGGGCATGAATGGAGAGAAAATTGTGAGCTATCCAGATCGCAGAACCAGAGATTTTTAAATCAGTGGTTCTAACGTCTTGCTCTGTCTTCTGAAATGCCTGCCTCCTGACAATGGCAGTGGAAAGAGTAGAGACTTGTCATTGTTAAGAAAGTTACACTAATGCACGTTTTATGAAGGTAAAGGAGCTGCCTTAGTTAGCATAGCAGAAGTGTGACCAAATGCTGCTCTCTCTTGACCTCCTGTAGTTCTCTTGCCTCTGTGTTTTAAATATCTGAGGACCTTTCTGTACTGCACATTGTACTTTATGAAGAAGTAAGCTTTTTCTTAGGCCATCAAGCCAACTGCTGGTGTCAGGTCTTCTTTTTCAGCCCTCACAAGGCCTCCCCCTCCTTGGAAAGATCAGAGATGATCCACGTGTCTCTCCTGGGAGCAATGCCATGCCCACCCGCTCTGCCACCACTCTGTTTGGTTCCACTACCTGGTGCAGTGTGCTAGCTTTGCCCTGGGGGCTTAGGAAAAGGCTGGAACCATGTCCAGTTGAACACTCTCTGGGGCTGGGCCCTGCTCCTGCCTTGTGGCTCCTATGTTTGGTGGCTGTCAGTGGTATCAATGTGTGCACCTCACAGGTACACCCCTCAGTCATGGGCATTACCTCCTCCTCCATGGTCTGCCTCACTGATGCAAGCCCCTTTGCTTCATGACCCAGAGTCTGCAATCCCCATACCTAATACTCTTTCCTAAGTAGTCTTGTGTAGGAAAAATATGGACTCCACAGCTGACCCTTCATACACTTTTTCGGGGTCCTTAAGGAAAAATAACAGGCAAAGGTTACCTGTTGCTACTGTTGCTATTTTAACCATGTGTTCCTTTAGTGCCCTCTAATAGTAATCAATAAGTGCTAGCTATTCCTAAGAGAGAAGCAGCGTGAAGAAAGGATTGAAAATATCATTGTTTGCTAGCACAGAATTACTCATTGCTGGAACTGTAAACATGGATTAGTTGTTTTTCTTTTTGTTTAATGTGAGGCTACTTCAGATTTTCTAGAAAAGAGGTTGCATTTCCTTTCCTCTTGGCTACAT
Source organism: Toxostoma redivivum (assembly GCA_013397375.1). Taxonomy (NCBI): domain Eukaryota; kingdom Metazoa; phylum Chordata; class Aves; order Passeriformes; family Mimidae; genus Toxostoma; species Toxostoma redivivum. The sequence goes on from VXBI01012006.1 coordinate 18,560, forward strand.
AAAGTGTGTACTGGTCTCAAGCATACTTAGGAAAAACATACTTTTCTTTAGCCTATTGTAACTATCTCATGAAGATATAGTCTTCATGCATGTATTACCAATTAAAAGGGATACCCAGAGAAATCCCAAATAGTTTAGACATCCCATATCTTAACCCATTTCCACTAATATTCTTCTCAGAACACTTTTGTCATTGTTTTAAAAAATAAAAACAGAATAATTTTTAAAAAAAACAGAATAATTTTTTAAAAATCAAGTATTCTACTGAGAAAATCCAGTGTATGACAACCTCTGTTGTAGAGAGACCTGGTCCTAATGATGAGTCCATCAGAAACAGGAGAAGTGACTAATGGATTGGGTCACATTCTTCTCTGTCTAGCAACATCACCTTATCAGGAATAAGCTTGTGCTGAAGTACTCTCTCAAACTGGAGCTGAAATCTGTGACCCTGTACTTTTCTTGTGCTTTGGCCACTCACTACAATCCTATTGGAGGTTCTGCAAATCTGAAGAGGAGAAGCTGAGGTGACTGTAAAGGATAAACAGCAGCAAAGAGCAGAACAAAGTGAGGAGACAGTGAGATTTCAGGTCACAATGTTGGAGGTAGCCTTTCATATCTGGATCTAGAGGGATCTTCAGGCAACTAAATTCAAGCCAGTGGCTAAAGGCTCTGCCAAAATGTTTTCAAGACAGGCTAAGCCAGACTGAAGCATTTCCCTATACATTAATTATGACTCCTCTTGTAATGACTCCAATTCACATGACACACAAAATGGCAAGTCCAGATTATCATTGTATCTTTTTAAAAGTCTATATACTGAACAAATCAGGGAGGGAACAATATGCACATGCTGTGTTCCGGGCTCCTGACAGAAACCAGAGAGTATGTCTTCAAAGTGTAATTAGTACATGTACACTGCCTCCTGTGGACCACTAAATATTGTATTCCATAACAGCCAGACTAAACTTGTTTGCATGCATATATACACTAATGTTTTCACAGTAAAACAACTATTTGTCTGGATATGCTGAAGAAATTCAAAGTTTAGGCATTATTAGTGCTGGGTTTATCAAATTTTTTCTTTCAGTAGGATTGTAGTTTGGTGCTCATATGGCATTTTCTATTTAACTCTATGGAGACCATGTGACCAGATAGTCCCCTAAACTGTATTCTCCTGGAGTATTTCAACTTCTGTCTAATGTTGCACTTCACTTCTCACATACAGCGTAACATACATTAACATGGCATAGCACTACAGGTGCAAAAAACATCAGTTCTATTAGTTCTTATTTTAATTAGGAATTCCTTTGGACATATAGAAGGGCTCTTAACAGAGGCTTTGTCTTTTGGGTCCTTTGATGTCAAGTCCATTTTTTCATGCTATTTTCAGCTAAGGAGAGGAAATCATCCTGGTTCAAACATTCACAGTATATCAGAGGTATTTCCAGGGAAACATTTTGAGAAAGCCAGATCTGTTGAAAAGGAATCAAAAGAAAATGAGTAACAAAACAGAAGAAAATCAGTTGAAAGGAACAGAGTCTAAAAATGAGCTAAGAGTAGGATAAAAGGCCCATTGAAAGATGGCTGAAATACTTTGAAATACAGAAGAAAAAACAATGAACAAAAATCTAGAGGGGAAACAATGCAAAGCGTTCAGCAATAAAGAGAAAGCAAAATTTAAAAAAAAAAAAGAAGAAAAAACATTAAAGGTAGAAAAGAGGAAATAATTAAAGGTATGACAGAAAGCATATGAATAACAGTAAGGAAAAAGATAACAAGAAGTGGGTGGTTATGGAATTTTATTTGGAGAGAGATTATATCCTTAACATTATCATGTGGGCATTATCTGACTTTTGCTAGCAACGTCAACGTGAGCAAGGGATAAAAATGGAAGACAGGTTCTTTACCTTGGATATCAAAGATGTATGAATATCTGTGAATAATAAACTGTAGGTAAACCTACAGTGGTTCAGAACTGACAATGTCAGTTTCTTGAGAATGGGCTTGTGAAATATTGTTTGTGTCAAGTGGAAAGAAATATACTGGCTTTTAGTTTTGATGGAGTAAATCCATATTTCCTGCTGCTCTAATGAGTCAGTGGTTATAGTCTTAGTCTTGCCTTTTTAAATAAAATTTTTAAAGGGAATGAGGTACAAAATCAGTACTGTTTTTGAGTTTGAGAAGATTTTTGCTTCTTCAAAGGTGCACCTCAAGTAATCCAGGCCTTACCCAGACTCATTGAACCTTAAAAATTAAGCTGGAAAAATTCTGTGAAGGTGAGATCAGTGACATTATCAGAAAATGTCCTAGCCAATATTAAGGAAGCAAATCTGATATACAAGATCAGTATTACCCAATATCTCAAGGTGTTTGCATCTTCTGTATCATTCCTCAGGTGATTTGAATGCCAGTTTGAAATGGCTCTGTGAGTGAACTTCCTTTCATCACAGGACAATCATATTTACCCAGAAAGTTCTGGCATAACTCTGAGTCTAACAAAGGTATGCTACTCCTTGGAAAAGGATATTCTTTCTTGAGGAAGGAAACTCTGTAATTTTAGATGTCAGAGGTCAGTGTTAAACATTTGAAGGTATTTTAAATTAGAAGTGCTGAGTTATTTCTAAATGACTCAGTTTATTTACCTGTTTTAATATATGCCTAATATCTGAATTCTGGTGTAAATTTAGGCCAAAATTTATCACTAGTTCTCCATACTTTTAAAAGTCTATTTAAAATCATGTAAAAAACTTTACAGTATTTATTTTTAAACAATTTATGATATAAACAAACCAGGCTTGTCTAGTAAACAAGAACCATTGTCCCCTTTCAGAAAAGTCAAATTTGAGGTTCTGATGATTGGTGGAGAACAAAAGGTGCGAAATATCTTTATTTAAAAAAATAAAAAAAATCCCATTTTCCTAAACCCACAAGGAATGGAATAGGGCATATTTCATTGCCAACATCTTTTAGATGTAATTCTGCCCAGATGGTTTTCTTTCTAGGCTATTCTTCAGAGCTGCACTCTTTTTTTAGTCCATTATCTTCACTTTATTTCTAATATGTGCTTTCCTGTGGGTTCTGCTGCTTTGTGTAAGCTCCTCTACTAAAAATACTTGTTCTAGAACCTTTTTGTATATGTTCCTGGTATGCACTTCACTGTGGGCCAGAACCTCATGTTTTGGAAGCTGCAAATTTTTTCCCATCTCTTTGCAACATTAAAGAATTTCTTATGTTTGTTCCTTTTCAAATGAAGGACACTTTTTCTTTTGATAGGATTTTAGCAAATTGTGCCAGTACATTAAAGATCACTGTTATGGGTTACTTGGGCATTTTGAAATGAGTTCTCTATGAATATTTGTTGCCAGTTTTACAATAGCTTCTCTCAGCTGTTTCTACTAAAAGAATGAAAAAGAAAAGATTGAGCTTACATGGAAGTTTTGAATTAAACTGATTAAAGCACTGGTCTGGTGGCAAGTAGCATCAGATCAAGAATCAGGTCTCTAAGCAAGTTGACTAACTCCTTCATGTTTCAACTCACAAGATAAAAATGCAAACAATAGTTTTCTCCTGTTATTTACATTGGCCTTTTAAAGAGTTTGCTTTTCCCATAAATATTTGGGCTGTGTAAACCCTGGTATATCTTTGGTTATCTTTTGCCCATATCTGAAAGCAAACTTACCACACACAGGCCAAGGCTGTTCTCCTTATGCTACTGCAATATAATGATGCGGTATTAGGTTTGGAACTTACTTAAGTAGAGTGAAGCACTGAGAAGTTCAGGAACAGATATGATTCGCCTGAGGATATCTCATCTACCTGCAGTTTACTTAGGAACAGGCATGAGGTAACCTCTTCTGCTAGAGACCTATGTGGAAATGCCACAAAACCAGCCTGTCTCTGACATGTGAGGATTTCAGTTATTCATGCAGGTTGGAATTAATTTGGAATAAAATGCAATATACCAGTAGAAGAAATTAAACCCCCAGTGAAACTTAATTCAGTGTTCTACTCTCCAGCTACCTTAGAATAGGGTTAATATTTTTAAAGTCAATACATCTCAATTAATATCATGCATATTTGTACAGTGAATATGTGCTCCATGGCTCCATGGCTAACTTTAAAGTTTTTATGTTTTTATTTCTATTACAGAGTCATTTTCCTGTTGAGAAATGGAAAAGAGCTTTATAATGCGTCTGTGCAAAGTACTTAGCTTGTAAGGATTTCAAAATAGTTTTTTCTTAAATCTCTACAGCTTTTTAAGCAACTCCACATGCTGCTGTAGAGGTGAAGTACTGCTTTTTTTTCTTTAAACAGGCCTTAGCCTTAGCCTTAGCCTTTTCAAAAACAAGTGGTTGATCAAGTGCCTTAATTACAAGAGCAAATTGAAGAAAATTGTTCTATTCATCAAAATAAATCACATATTAGTTAACTAATGAAAAAGTCAATAGACAGAAGAAAAATACCAGAGTAGTGTTAGCAAACATGGGGTCAAAACCCTTAGCTGGTATAAATCAGCATGGCCCTAATCTCTTCAGCTGGGCTCTGCCAGAAAATATCAGGTAATGATCTGACCTTTTTTTATGTAAATGTGTGAAGAATTACACACACTAATTTTCTTTTGAGAAACTAGGGGCAATTAATTGGTGCCAGATCTTTATATGTTGCTTTGTATCTGTCCTTTTAGATAAAATAATCATGTTGTTCATATAATGGTCGACTTTGACTTCTCTTCTGGAGAATGTGATTTGCAATTCTCATTTTCCAAGCCAGCTTGACATGCTTACACATGGAGATTAAATATCTGGGATCACAAAGTTCAGTGATTAGGTAAAGTAAAGAGCTGTGATGCCATAGATACAGCCTTTTCAGATCTAGATTAAAGATGAAAGACCAGAGTTAATCAGTGTACAAGAGGAAACACATTTCACACATGAGGGTAAAAATATTCTATTAGAGATGGAGTGAAATAGCTGTTGAAGGAGCAGTGCTGGCTCACAGAAACCAGAATCTTTTCTCTAAACACTATTCAGGGCTCTTGTTTTTTATTGTGGAGATTTTGTTGCTGAGAATCTCTGCTGTAAGGGCTTTCCAGATGTAAAGACTCCACATCCCTCTAAATATCGTCAATAAACAGGGGTCAGAGGGAGGAAGCAACAACATGGATTTTCTGTTCCAATCAATACATTTTCCTATAAAGGCAGAGCATAAAAATTATTTTGAAGCAGGGAAAAAGAACAAAGGAAGCTTCAAGACAAATTAGTAAGGGCCAGCTGGTGCAGAGAGGGACTGCAGAAGGGTGTGACAAGGTAACTTTTTGGGTTTGTGATAAAAGGGCAGGAAGAGTTCAAAAATTGGGCAGAACAGAGGTAATAGGAAGGGCAAGTCTCCTGCTGAAGGGCAGTATCCACATCTCTTTAAGAGGACCTTCAGTGCATTTGACTATAAGAGTATTATATCAGCACCTGCTATGAGACCATTATTTGGAGGGCAAAAAAAAAGGGCTAAGTGATAGATGATTGGGAAATGCCAGATTTCTGGGAGCTGTGTTGCTTTGAGACTGTTTCCCTGTGCTGTCATACTAGCTATATAGTATAATGTAAGGGCCTAGTTAAAAGGGATGGGTAGGAATCATGTAAAGTATTTAAGGAAACAGAAGCCATGAAATAAAAATACCCTAAATCACAGTTACAAAGGGAAATACAGAGTGAACAAAAAGAATTACTTCATAGGTCATGCTAAGGATTTGTCCAACCCAGGACTCTATACATACTAATATATAGAATACTCCCTTCCCCTGTGAATTGTTAATTTTTCTGTTAATCTCTATGATAAAATGGGCTTTAGATGCTATTCCTTTTTTTACAGACCTACACAAGGTAGCCACTTTGTAAGGGTTAAGAAGAGAGAATAGTGAGGAAGAACAGGCTGAAGTATCTTCCATTCAGCATTCAGATCCCTTATGTATGATCTTTTGTTTAAGCAATGGACTTCTTTAAAAAAGATATACTTGGTTTTTCTGACCACTTTTTCTCAAGAGCTTCTGATTTCAGTGCATGCCATTGTCAGTGACTAGTTGTCAACACCTGATGAACAATACCAATATTAACTTGTTTATAAAGGAAATCACCTACAAAAGAACATGAATTTAAGGTAGTTTAGTTTATCATCTGAGCAAAACCACTGACCAAGTCTTAAAGATGACATTTCCTCTTCAGATCTACTATATGACAAGGTTTCTTTCCATAAAGGTCCTCTGCATCACTCTATTTCTTCTTCTGGCTGTTGTTTTCAAGAGAGTTTGGAAGGAGAGAGAGGAAATCTGGGAACCCCAGCTTGCAACAGTGCAGGGGGAAGTGGTTAAAAACATGGTTTTAATTGATTTTTGTAAGAGGAGAACCAGAGGTAAATATTTTCAAGAAATATTAGTTTCCAGAGATGGCTGTACTAATCATTTTTTTAATAGTATGCTACATGCCTGAGAAAATCAGTTACATGAGGCTCTTTTTAGATACATTCAAAACAGGACAGTTTTGAAAGAAACTCAGAAAAATGTGTGCTTGAATTCTGTCTGTTCCATTTCTCTTATTTTTCTCCTCCTACTTGTAGAAGGTGCTGACAATCATCTGCTCTGAGTCTATATTCAATTTCAAGAGAGTAAACTCTTCCAGCTGTCATACCTAAGGGCAAAACCTAAAATCAACAAATAGCTTTTCAGGAGGTGCTTTTCACTTCTCTGCTTCTGCCACTGCTCAGGCTTCCCATTTCTTGGGAACCTGTTTTTCAGAAAAGAAAAAAACCCAAAACATATGCATCATTCAAATGTGGATGCAAATAATTTCATTAGGAAATTCTGTGATCCTGATGTAAGAACAATTCTATATAGGATCAAATAATGTGTTTCCTTCAATATTTAAATTAAAGAAGCATGTCTCTGTCTTGTTACTGATTATTGCCCTCTATTTTACAACAAAAAAGCTTCCACCTGTTCTTCATACTTTGACAATATGATATCAACAGAGATTTCATGCATGCCAAAATAATTATCCAAATTAAAATATGCATATTTTTGCTTTGGTAATTCCCATGAGTAAGGAGAGAGAACAGTGTACTTTGGTTAAGTCAATCCCTATCAGACATGGCTCTACCAGACAGGCTGGTGATCTATGTCTCTGTGCAATTCTTCAGCCTGGGCTCTTTCAAAATGTCAATATTTGACACTCATCATTACTTTAAGCACATGCTGATGCTCCTGCCAGATGATTCTCTTCTCGCAGGACAGGAATGATCAGTGGGCTGTTCAGAGTCTCCCAGAGAGACCCTTTAACTTAATGCCTGTGTCAGCAGGTTAAAGAGATGGTTCTGTTCGACAACCAACATCCTGCACAGTGGTTCCTGTGAAAATATTAAGCCAAACAGCTTACAAAATCTGGGGAGCTGCCAGTTCTCCCTCCATTTTGGAGGAGACAGGAAGAACCTCACTCAGGAAGCAGCTTGCTCACTCCTAGAGCTGTCCAATCTTTTTAGGTCTTCTTCATTGCTTCTAGGGTTCTTCTGGTATCTGTTATTGGGTGGGTTTTTTAAGGATTATGGATGGAAATACATAATACCTGCTTCTCATGGAGCTTATCCTACAGGGTTTGGAATATGTTAGTTGAATGAAATGTGAGTTGTCATTACTCTCCCTCACTGGTTACTATTCTTTCTATACCTAAATCTCGGCAGAGTAAGCTCCTGAAATCATTGACTCCTCTTTCCAAAAGAAAAAAAAACAAACAAACAAAACAAACAAATAAGCAATACCTTTTCATATATTTTGTGTATTATTTTAACAATAGCTATCTTATGCAATGTCTAGTTCCCGGAACACAAAAAAGAGATGGCATAAGATGTACAGATTTCTGATTTTCAGCTTGAAGAGCACAGACCACTTTTGTTTTCTCTGAAGGCAAATCAAAGGCCCAATGATCTAACTGTAATTTCTCTTTTCTTGTTTCATTATATTCAGAGAGCAAAAATTGTGCCATCCAAATACCAAACACTTACAATTACTTTTTAGGGAAAAGTGTATGTTAAAATTAGCCCCCATGAAAATCAATTGAATAATATTTTAAAAATAACACAGTCATATTAAACAAGCTGTTTATAGACAGAAAGCTAGTGAGTTTCCTGACTTAAGCTGCTAGAGACATAGTTACTGGCATCTGGAAATTTCATGGTTATTATGCTTTTTATTTGTTAAACTAGATCATAAATGAGCTGTTTATTTATATTTCTTTGCTCTTTATTCTGCAAAAAAAAACCTGCTGATGTCTGTCTCTGTTCTGTACCACTTTATTTCTTGTACCTGCATTTGTCATGGCTTATCACATGCCTGACTGCTAATTCCTGTTGATTTATTGTGTAGTTTTACTCGATAAAGTTTTGTCATATTCTTTGTTCTCCTAGCTGTTTCTCAGCTGTCTCAAAGGATGCAACTTCTAAGTGGTTCCTTTCTTAATGTTCATGTATTGCACCTCCTATAGCAGAAAGACAGAAAGCATTTGCCCATGATTTGCAGACATGTATGCACATAGAAAGCTTTAAGTAATCGTAAGTGACTTAAAAGTAAGTGTCATTTTAATGTATATTTCTGCTCCTTCTGAAGCACGGGATCTCATCAATACATCTTCTTTTTTCCTCCCAGAACTCACAAGTGTTTAAATCAGCAAGGCACAAATGAGAACATTATGGTAGAAATCAACAGGGGAGCAAGAAGAGGAGTATCAGTAAAAGAAATAAATGTAAATGAGTCACAAGGGGAATGGCAGCTCCAGGGAAGATTCCAATCACCTGAAGTCATACCCACTTTGTCCTCACAAAGTCTCCCTCCCTGCTGCAGAAGATTGGATTTACAGCTCTCCTCTGTCTTCTCTCCACCAGCTCAGTGCCTATTCAAAAGATCTTAATTAATGCTGGCTTTTTTGCCTGCTTTTAAACTGCAACCTCCCCTGCTGTCTTTATCTTTTATGAACCAGAACTTTCCTGACAAAATTTGTTTTCTTTTGCTAATATATCCATCCTCTGTGCTTTTTGTTTTGCCAGTTTAATATACCCTGACACTCTAGTGCTTGTGAGAAGATCAGTTGGCTTTGGTGGAGCTGCCCCCCCCCATTTCTCAGTGTCTTTCACTGCTTCTGAAGGTCAGGCAAACTCAGCCTCCAACTTTCCTATCAAACCTATCAGTTAGCTTTTAATGGCAATCCTCCAACACTGGAAGCTTGCCTGATTTAACCTTATCAGATCCAATACTCATGCTCAAAGAAATAAAATGCTTCTGGTTTTAAAGCTAAAGCATTACAGAGTAATGTACATAGTAAAACACATTGCTACATCAACTGTAGTCTTCAACTTTTAGCTTCCCATGTGCTCATCACATTTTAATTTAAGTCGTAAAGCTGTATGTTGCTCTGAGAAAGTTTGGTGTCTGCATGAAAATTCAAAGAAGCCATAATGGTGATATGGCTCTGAATAGCACATAGAACCAAACCCCTTAGGGCACCAGTATCACCAAGGAAGGACTGTCCTACTAGAAAATCTAGAAAAGAAATTGAGTCATAATTTTGGGAAGAAATTTTCAGAAATCCAGAATAATGTGAAGAATTTCAACTGATCTGCAGGCTGCTTTCAGACGGACCTGCTCAACACTGTGCCTGCCCTTGTTCCAACCTTCCAGCTCCTTTTTTTAACCTCTTCATTGCATTTCTCTGTATTCTCATAAGCTGTATAGATGCTAAAATCACCTAGCTGTATTTGCTCTCTCCCTAGCAAGATACTTATCTGAATCTTTTACAACCATCTGCTACTTTCTCAGATAGGTAATGGAGCAGAACATCAGCAAAAAACCAAACCAAAACAAAACACCCCCAAAAACAACAGTCAACCCCCAAAACACCAAAGAGTGCCTAACTTAGAGATTTCAGTTTTATCCTGTGACTGTGGTGTTAGGGTGTTAACCCTTTAGGTGAGGCGGAGTAAAGAGACACAGTCACACGGTCATTCTCGAGATGAAAGAGAAGGCGAGAAGACAAAGTTTATTCAGAAAACTCACTGCTTAAGTAGCATGACTAGCAACAATGAGAACAGAATAAAGATGATTGGTCCAGAGAGAAGACACCCCATTCCCAGGGTCTGTTAACAGCGAACAGGTATCTTTATCTTTATTATTAATTCCTCTGTGTTTTGACCAATTTATCTTTCCTGGGAAAGGCTTCTTGGCCTTCAGCTGAAAAACAGCTTATCACCCTGGGAAATGGTTCAGAGAACAATGCTGAAAGGCTCGGGCCTGGAATAATTTTCCAGGCAGTTCTCTAAAAGGATACTACATTATCCTAAGCTGAATGAATACTTTTATAATCCACAATTTTTTTGGTTTAGCACCATGAGAGCTAAAGGGCATGCTATCAATGAAGATTTCTTCCCCCTGCTAAAAGTGTCAATCCTTCTAAATATTCATGACATCATTATACAGTTTATCAAATCCAAAACTTTTAATTTAGTGCACATTTCATGTGTCACTTTTAGCCAGAAGTGGTTTTTATTTATTTTAACATTTGAATCCAAAGTATGCAGAATGGATAGACTATGAATTTTAAAGTCCTCTTGTCTCTCATCAGATTCTTTCATTTGCAGTATTTTGTTTTGATTTCTTAAACAGGTTTTGTTTTCGAGCAACCAATTAGTGCAATTCAACAAGATATAATGGAGAAGCCGTTCCTGACTGTTACTTTCCATTTTGCACATCTGTAGTGTAATTCATGAGAATAAAATCTCCAGGCTTGAATGATAGTCTATTTAGGACATGAGATAGGTACTCACCAATGAAAACTCAACCTACTCTAGTTTAATCAAGAAAAAAGTTGTTTGCTTCAGGTAGACTATTGCAAGGAGAAAATGAAACCTAGCCAAAACTGAAGAGAAAAATACCTTTATAGCTTATTAACTTGCAAACTATTACTTGTTCTTGCAACTCTTCAGTCCAGGTCCAGAGATGAGATCTACTGCTGCTTCTTGTCTTGAATGCATTTCTTTTGTATTTCCAAGAAGGTATGATTGCATTGAGATTTGGCAGAGGTGGACAGTAGTTGATGAATATGAACATGAACATGAACATGAATATGAATATGAATACGAATATTAATATTAATATTAATATAGGCAGCCACAGGAACCCCAAGACTGTATTCCCTGAAATCACAACAGCAAAACTATTATAAGAATATAGAGGATAGGAATACACTTTTTGTGTCTGTAGACTCCAGCTGTCTTTGTCTCAGTTTATTTTTGACTAAATATTCTGGGAATGTGAAAAGTAGGGACTTTCTAAGAAGAAATTGATGTAGTAAGTTGAGGAAGAGTATAACTGGAAGGTGTAATAATCTTGAGATTTATTCTCTTTAACTTTGGGGCATAACAGGAGCTCCACTTTCCAGCTGTGGTTTGGTAAGTAGAGAAAGGTTAAGAGAAGTATTTAGAGGGGATCTGTTGTTATAATGTTATTTTTCTGCTTGCCTAGTTTTACATCAATATTACTTGAATGCCTTTGTCTGAAATCAGGTGCTTAAATGAAGGGATGTCCACTGTACATTTCTCTAAATGGAAAAGGCAGCAAAATGGCATTAGAAGAGATATATCCATATTACAGAAAAAGAGCTAAAACATAGAAGTTCTTGAATTGTGCTGACAAAAGGCCAGACATGGCTTCCAACGACTGAGAAGCAGAAGCCAAGACAGACATTGCAAGTAAAACAAAATGTGGGGTAGCCGCTTATAACAGAACTGCTGACCAAGACTGAAATTACTGTAACAATACCATGTGTCTCGGTTTGACAGACAGGTTTTTGCCAAGGAGAGGCAAGACCCCCTTTTCCCGTAACCCGCTCCTTTTCAATCACTATAATTTGAAATCAGACGCTTTCAGGCAGAAGATAGGGGATAGGAATAACAGTTCTTTATTAATATATCTAAGCAGGCAAACAGCATAAAAACAACAACAGCTTTAGAAATTGACAACAAAACAGAACAGTACAGCTCAATTTTAGTCCCTTTTTGCCACAGGCTCCTTTTTCCTGAGCTCAGTTCCCGGTGCTGTGGGCAGAGCCGGTCCCGCGCAGCTGCAGAGGCCGGGCTGATGGCGGCAGCTCAGGGCTGAGAGCGGGAGGCGGGGGGGCCACTCCTGTTCACGGCACCGGCCGTGCTGCTGCCACTCAGCAGTAAATAGTAGGATAAGATGGGAAGGCAGCGGGGTGATGTTCAAACAGCAAGGAAAAGTAGTCTCTGGCATTGAAAACTCGTG
>VXBI01012018.1:0-19584 GCA_013397375.1 Toxostoma redivivum
GCGCGGCGGGCGGGTGGGACAGCGGCCCGGTGCTGCGGGGAGCCGGAGGTGCCCGTGCCCGGCAGGGTGGGCTGCGGGGGCTCGCCCCGGCCCAGCCCGCGGGGGAACCTCGCCAGCCGGGGCTGGGTGCTCGGAGCGGCCGGAGCGCGGGTCCCGCTGGTTCTATCCCTCTGTCCCTCCCTCCTCCCCTGCCTCCCGCCGTGCCGTGTCCCGGCGGCCCCGCGATGCTGCAGCCGCCCGGAGCCCCCCAGTATCGGCAGGGCGCGGAGAACGTCGCAAGATGGCTGAGCCCCCAGGGCCCCTCACCTGCCCCTGGGTGCTGCTGGCACTCCCGCTCCCACAGGAGCAGCTCCGTTAGTTGGCCAGAAACTTTTAACTTCATCTCCAGTTTTGAGCAAAGCGGCTCGGTCCCCTTCTGTTTTCAGAAAGAGGATTCACAGAGCGAGCCGAGCGGGGAGCGCACCAAAGTAGCGGCTCGCTTTTCCCGGGATTGCCGCTCGCAAACAGCTGGATGTTGGCTCCAAGGAGCATCAGCAGCACAAGAAGGGGACAGGGGTGGGTGTCTGGCGGAGGTAGAGCCGCAGCAGGGACCCAGCCAGGCTTGCAGGGCCTTGAGCCGCTCGAAGCTGCCCAGGTTTGGCTCCTGTGCAGCCACAGCTGCAGGAGGGCACGGCAGAGGATGCATTCCTGCATCAGTGCATGCTGTGATTCTGTATTTGGTGTAGTTAATTCTGAAAGCATCTACTGATGTCAAAGCTCTCTTTGAACAGAAATTACCCATGAAAGTCTGAAAAACAGAATCTGTGGTAGTCTAGCAAACAGAAATGTTTAAAAAGTTAGTGAGAAGAGGAGGAGACTGTGTTGTAAAAGTAATGACTGCCACTAAGAAGAGCTTATCCTTTCTTTAGACAATCTTAAACGTACCTGTTTGTCTTCTGCTGCAGGTGAAAGAATTAATATTTATTGTTCATTACTTGCAAACTGAGTCAAGATCTAAGCTTTTTTTCACTGTTCTGGCCAATGTACCCGTTGTTTTTCTATACACATCACTTGAAGGCATAACAAACAGTGCTTTTGTTTGAGGCAGAGAAGAAAGTTTTGTATGCCTCTTTGTGGAGGTGTGAGTTCACTCTTCGGTTATATATGAAATATTTAATAGGGGCAGGTTACACTAAATGAAGGTTCACAGTGTGCTAGTTAAGCTGAAACCAAAGTCCTGTTGGAATGAATGAAGCTAGAGTAAATTCAGCTGCTCTTCTGTAAAAGAATGCAGAGAGATTTGGTGTGCATTGACATTTCATATTCCTTTAGGTTGATTTATTTAAAGGACTGACCACCTAAGCTCAAAGTTCAGATTTTGAGATTACTTATTAACTGTTTTTAATTTGACCTTTATGTGTAGTGTTTTTTGTTGCATGCTCAGAATTTTAATTTTTCACTATTTTTTTCTTTTTCATCCTGCAAGAAAGTTATGTGTTCTTTTAACTGTTCAGGACATTTCACTGCTGTATTCCAAACTGGTGTGAAAATCTCCTGTTTTTTTATTAGTCTTGCTTTATAAACAGATTCTATACAATATTATCATCCTGAGTAAAAATGTTTGGCTTCTTTGTGCCATGAACATCACTAATGCTCGGCTTGGGTTTGAGATTTGTCAATTGTTGTTCTCCATTCTTACGGTTCATTACTCATTTCCAATAGAATTCCCATGGGTTTAACATCCTGACCCAAAATGATTTGAGACACTTAATGCTCTGTTCATTTGAGTGTGTCATGAGATTTTTTTGTAGTTATAAGTAGTGCTAGATGAAATTCTATGGATTTTTGGCTGATAATCCATGGAAAAATACTTCATATTTGCAGTTTACTCATGTTTGTTTGTATATTATACATGCAAACCCACATATTGTTCTACTGAGCTCTATAAAACTTGGGCCCTGTTCTGAGACAAACTGTTTTATCCAAGGCTTGCTAGTCTTGAACTTTTCAGACACGAGGATCACTGCAACTGAAGAAGCTTAAAGTATTGACAGTCTGGAAAGATTTTAGCAGGTCTACAGTGAGAGCTTCTGTTTTCCTTCACGTACAATTTTAGAAAATATACAAGGATTTGCAGAAGTGTAGTTTCTCTGTGTTTGCCTTAAAAAATCCAGCCCACAGGATGAGCTTGAGAGAATTTTTAACTCAAAAGGAAGGTACAGCTGTACTACTCTGGCACTAATCACTCAGGGAGCTGTTTAAGTCACCTTTTCCAGCTTCTACAACATCCCTTGCCTGACTGGATGGGTTCTGCAAGTGGAAAATAATTTTTTTTTTTTTTTTTTAATGTAATAAGGCATCTATAGGGAAATTATGTAAAATGAGAAAATGGACATGGCAGGCTGAAAATTCTCAGAGTAAGAAAAGGTCCGGGAAAAATGTTAGCAAGAAAAATGTTGCTTGTTTCAGTTACTTCTTTTGAAGTTTCTCCATATTACTTAATTTATAAATTGCCTCTAATAAAACTGTCTTGAATCTTCCAGATCTGAAATGTAAGGAGAATTGTAACCTTGCTATGAAAAGACTTAACAAGGTTTTAACAGACCAATTTTGAAGCGATACAGAATAACGACTGCGTTCTTCTCACAGTAACAATATTAACAGAGAGCAAATTCTATAAAGTTGCAGTTGTCTCTATGAGTTGCCTTATTAATTTGTCCTGTATTAATTTGCCTTAATATTACATAGAACTGTACCAGCTTTGCACTTTGAATGAGATGCTGTAATGCTCACAGTGTTTCTAGAGTCACCAACACTAGCCTTCCCAGCCATAATAAAGTACTTATCAGAAATAAACACTAAATATGTTTGAAAAGCCAGTGTGCTATCATGGAAATGTATAACTATGAGTAAAATACACATCTAAGCTTTAGATTTGCACTTCTTTTTGAAGTAGAGCTGCTCCTTTTGCTCCTGTACTTTATCAGTCTCCAGATGGTTGCAGAGGAACTGATAATAATACTCTGAGCAGGACACCCAGAGAGCCTCTGCCCTGTTGCTGAGCATGTTCTGTGCTTCTGTAAATTGCATGTGCTGATTAAAATATTTTGCAAGAAAAATTAACAAAGTCAGTGAAAAGTCCCACAGTTTAAGCCTGCAGATGTGTTACTGCATTTAAGCGAGCAACGTGTCACTTCTTTCTGAAATGTTTTATTTCCTTTTAGCCCGCAAATTCACAGACAAGCACGAATGGGTATCTGTGGAAAATGGCATTGGAACAGTAGGAATCAGTGATTTTGCACAGGTATTGATCCCTCCCCCCCTTGCCCAGGTCTGCAATATTTATTTATGCCTATTTGCTCTGTCCTTGCTCTTTGGATATTTACTGTTCTTTTGTTGTTTTTATTGCATATGTTTTTTGGACCTGAGTCTATCCCATTATTTGTGATATTTGTGCCATCTCAGCATTCTAATAAGGTCTTAAGAGCTTCAAATTGAGCCGGTGGAGAGCTGAACTTGGTGAAAAATGTCAGTGTTTGGGTCTAAGCCTGAGCAGTTCGTGGCTGTGTGAAGAGGTCATCATGTACATTTTTAGGTCAAATTTCCTTTAAACACAAATATGGCAAAATCCCTCTGGCTAAAGAACAGTTGTGAACAGATGTACAGCATGGCATATATGTTACTCTAGGACAGGAATTCCTTTGGATTTTTTGTTCTCAAGCAGGTACTTGATTTGGAATTGTCACAGGCAAATTCTGTGCTGTATGTAAAACTTAAAAAAGAATGGGACAAGCTATCAATAAATGGAATTAATGTTTCTCAGGACAAGCAGCATTTCTTTTAATCTCAGGTTTTTGTCAATAACTAATACTCTGTGAGATCTCTGGCCTTTTGTAAGATAGGTACATGTATCAGAGAAGAGTTGAGCCAATTCTTACGGTGATAAGGGTCCCAATTAAGTCAGTAAGGACAAACTGTGTGCTAACAGCTCTCTGTAGCTGATGCTGAGAAGATCAGCAGATGTTATTCCTCATTCTACCAGAAGAAATCTGCATATAAACTGAGCCTGAGGGTTATTAGCACTGTAATAGAGAAACAATAATTTGGTATTTGGGGCATGATAACACAACAGTTTATTCATATTAAGTGTTTGCTAAGAAAAAAGTGAAAAATATGCAATCTGTAAAGAATGAGAACAATATTTAGAGACAAAGAATACTTATATTCTAGAGTTACTGTATCAGTTCTCTCCTATGTATAGTTTGTTAATGTATGTTCTGATGCTTTTGTTTTTCTTTTAAGGAAGCATTAGGAGATGTTGTTTACTGTAGTCTTCCAGAAGTCGGTACAAAATTGAGTAAACACGGTAAGTTTCAGTTCTAGTTGCTCTTGAAGTGATTATTCTGTTCATCTCACTCCTCCTTCACAAGGATAGATTGTCTGAAATAATATTTATGGTTATTAATACCATTATAAAGTTTCTGGATGCAAAATAAATTCTGATGTTTCTACAAGAGGAGCTTTAATTTTAAATTCTCACTGTCAGACTGCTTAGCAGCAGAAGATACACACTTTTTAAACTGTGAAGATATTTATTCAAAAAATAAAGTATTAAAATATTTTTTGTGATAATTTTATCTATATGCTGTTTTTAAAATATTTATGCTTTGATCTGAACTTGCAAGTGTTTATCTGTAATTCCTGAGTTATGCACTTTGGAAATTGTGTGATGTGAAACTTCTAATTGATATCAAGCTCTAATTTTTCTATGAATATAGAGACTCAGTAATTTTAGGGTATCAGATGTGATCACAGATTTTTGCTTGTTAGTGATACAAGTTGTTACATTCTTCATCATTCAATCATGTAACATTTCCTGTTCGAAAAATGAACATTAACAGGTAGAAATGAAAAACCTTTTCCTGTATTAATGTGGAGAGCTGTCTCAGCAGTATATGAAGAAAAGATTGTCATTATTTTCAGACAATTTTTTTTAAAAATTGGGAGTTTATGTGGTAAAGTAGAAGGCCTTTCTTCTGCCATCCTTCCTGTGGAATAGATCTCTCTCGAACTGTTTTAGCCAAATCTATTACATTGAATGCTGAGTGTTAGACAGAAGGTCTCTTTGTGTAGGATTTTAATTAACCAATTTGTAGTTTTGCTTTATTTGAAGGAATTTCATTTCCATTTAAGTTCTCTTTTCTACCCGTTCTGGCCTCAGTCTAATTCCAAGCTTTCCCAGAACAAGTTGTTCTCAGATCCCTTATGCTGGTGCCTATCTACTCTTCTGACAGCTCCCTGTTCCTTCAGCCTCTGTCTTGTTTGCTTGTGGCTGAGAGCTGCTGTGGATTAACACTGCTCCAGGCACCATTTCCATAACTCCCTACAAAACAGGAAAAAGGGAAGAGCTGCTGGGTGCTTCCAGTGTGGTGCTTCTGAATACTAATGTGTG
Source organism: Toxostoma redivivum (assembly GCA_013397375.1). Classification (NCBI taxonomy): domain Eukaryota; kingdom Metazoa; phylum Chordata; class Aves; order Passeriformes; family Mimidae; genus Toxostoma; species Toxostoma redivivum. Next base: position 5,432 of record VXBI01012018.1, read on the forward strand.
TTTTCCAGTGAGTGCAAATGTAAGACTTGATATTGTTTCTGAAAGAAAAATGGGATTGCTGAAATTGTGGCTGTGTTGATTTTGTAACCAAATTACAAATAAAAAGGTTTAAATTGTAGATAAAAGGCATATTTTAAGTCTCTTGAAGCAGGAGCTGGGTGTTGTTCCTTCTAAGTCAATATCATATGTGCTGTGGGGTTTAGGCAAAGAATTAACCAAATGTAAGCAATTCCTGTCCCTTCTGCAGTAGCCAACTAGCACAAATTCCCCAGAATTCAAGAGCATAAGCATCAAATTTGATAATGCTGATCCTTGCCATAAAGTGGGTGACTTTGATCTGTTTTCTTGCTCAAGATCAAGACATTTCTTCACTGGTTGGGTCATCACCAGAATGTCTGACTGAACAAAGGGAAGTGCTTTGTGTTTTCCCTTTAGAAACATTCAATCACATTCTCTGTTTCAGATGAGTTTGGGGCTTTGGAAAGTGTGAAAGCTGCTAGTGAACTCTACTCCCCTCTCTCAGGAGAAGTGACTGAGATTAATGCTGCTCTTGCAGATAATCCAGGGCTTGTCAATAAATCCTGTTATCAAGATGGTAAGATGTCACTTTTATCTTTCAATAATGACTACTATGTGAATTCTTGCTACTACAAATGGCTCTGCAATTCCTGTTCTTCCAGCTTAATGGTGTGGAGACTTAAATGGAACATACTAAATATAGTTCAAGCCCAGTAAAATTTAACATAAAAGCATTATCACAATGTCATCTTTAAGCAGCTGTTTTACAACAGCTTATTTTCAGATATACACTGTGGCTGAATTTAAATCTATTTGCCTTGACTGCATTTCTGGGTTCTGGATCTTGTAAGTGTTCATGATACTGAGAGGTCAGGTTCCTTTATTCTTTCCAGACAGCATTTCCCTCTGCCACTGTCACAGCCAGCAATAAATTACACAACTGCTCTGACTCAAAAGGTCATTTCTTATGATGAGTTGGTTGGTTCATTTTTTTAAATACTGAAATGTTTTGCCCCCACAAAAACCTGACAGATTCTGCAGTAATCCAAGGCTAGTTGTTCCTGCTGTGCTGTTCCTGAGTGCTTTCCTAAGGCAGTAACATGAATGAATTGTTCTTGGAGGATATTACCAATTCTTTTTAATTTCCTAACTACAGGTTGGCTTATCAAGATGACTGTGGCAAACCCTGCTGAACTTGATGAACTGATGACTGAAGATGCCTATGAGAAATACATAAAATCCATTGAGGACTGAGCTGGAATAATGAAATAAATTAATATAAAATCTCAGTGTAGTTTGTCATCAATTTAAGGAAATACTGAATATCCAGTTTTGGCAACTTGAAAAATACCACTTAATATCACATATACAAGACTAGAAATAATTAGTGTTTCACATCTGTGTACCTGTGAGGGTTTTTTATTCTGTTGTCTAATTCATGTAACTGCAGATGTTATCTATAATGTCTTGTGAAACAAAATTCACTTGCTAAAATATAAAGTGAAATAGATTTATTTGACATCAAGTTTAGTAACAACAGCCTTAACGTGGCAATTTTGTTGTAGGCACATGAATTCTCATAACCTGGACTACTGTTTTCCCTGAAATACTTTTCTATTACTCCCAAACCATTGAAAAGCAGTGTCTTCCTAACCTACTCATTTTCTTCTTTCTTAGAGTTGCAAAGATGATACCAAAAAAGGAGAAGCCATATCAACTACCTCTCTGCGTGATTTTTATTTCTTTACAGAACTTATTCATCTTTTGCTTTCCTTCTGGTTTTTTTTTTTTTTACTGTGTAATCAAACAGTCCTGCCTGTGAGGCAGGAGGGATGGGGCCCCTGCCTTCCCCTTTCTGTGCTTTCTTAGTTTGCAAAGCTCCTGCAGTGATTGTTTATCAATGTTCTACTGTGGATTATTGAGGCTGTATTTTTGTCTTGTAAACACTACCTAAGTCACAAGTACTTAAAGAATTAATTTTACATTTTTTGCCGGGCAATTGTGTTGATTTCAACAGAGCAGGTACTTGTGGAAATCGTGTGATCAGCAACAGTTTGACATATCATGTATCCATGTGTGTCTGTATTTAAGATCCAGTAGCCAACTGCTCTAACGACATCTGGGACTGAATCCAAAACTTCCCCTTTGCAAACCACTGAACTAAAGCACCTGATTCCATTAGACTTAATATTTAATGAATCCACAAATGTGTATTCAAAGTTGCTGTGACATCTAACAGTACGGTGGAGTTGTACACACCTGCACTTTAGGAAAACACAATAGTACAGCAGAGTTCTGCTCTCAAACTTTTCCCCACAATTTTAAAATGGTTATTAGCAGCTGAGCACAAAATGGGAACAAACCCCAACGATTTAGGTTCATCTAAGAGGAAGCAGGGGAATGCCTAATTTCATGTAAGATGACTAAAGCAAAATTCATATTCCTTTGAAACTTCCTTCTTTCTAAAGGGATGTGAATCACAGTGCATAAATACACCAATGGTAATACAGAAACCTTTCCACTGTATTAAAAGAGGATTTCATTTATGCTCTGAAGGGATGTCAAAGTAATTGCTTTGGTGGTTTTTGGGTTTAAATCCTAGGAGCAAACTTGTGCTGCACAAGTCACACATCAAAGCCCTGTGTATTTTAGATGGTTTCATCTTCTCCATGGGAGTTAAACTGCAAAATGGGTAAGAGGAAAGAGGGAGTTTGACTGTTCCACAGGAGTTCTAACTTGGCAGTGGTTGATGAACAAAAGGCTCTTGTAAACCTAGTGTAAATTTTTAAAAACTGAGTACTTATTCGTTATTCACAGTTCCATGTAGTATTTATTGTGACAACATTCAGGGTTCAGAGAGCTGGGAGCTTGGTTCTGGCCTCTTACAGTGAAACTCCCTGCCTCAGTTTGAGTCTTTCACGCCCTGTGCACTTCGGAAGAGAAAGAGAAAGTTTGTTTCAAATACTTAGTAAGTGCAGACACATTGAGGTAGGAATGCAGGAAAATGTTTCTATTTGATACTGTTTCTTTCACCATCTTTTTTCCCCACTTGGCTAGAGAGTAACAGACCTTCATTCTTTGCCACGTGATAGGCGACCCTTGTTTATCTCCCCGTAGAGGTTAGTCCAGAGCACTGTAATGCATTTTATACCATTTTCCCTTGAAATGTTTGTATTTTTTTATTTTAATTAATAAAATAGTAATTTCTGTAATGACTATGGGAACCTGGGGAATAATAAAAACTAGCAAATTTGGTCTCTTCTGAAACTTTGCCCATTTAAATTGTATTAGCAGTTTGCATACATAAGTGTGGATAAATGACAACTGTACCCAAAACAGAATTCAACCTCTCATGGTGTACAGGTGGAAAAGTGATGCTCTGTTGCTTAAAGAGGAGGCTCAAGAACATTCCTTTTAATTCTTTTAAAATTTTATATAGCTTTAAAGTGACTTATTCCTCTTCCTCTTAAAATGGGTACATTTTTTTGTTTTTGGTGGTTTATGCCAAGAGCTGTGGTATTTAGCAGTTTAGGACAAATTATGTATATTTGACCAAATGTTTTTATACCTTTTTACAATTCACTCAACTATCTGAATTATGCTGCCAAAAAACGCTTCCTGGTTTAATGTTTGTTCCCAAGCAGAGCTCTAAGCATCTCATGACTTCACTGAGTTCAGCAGCAGCAGGAAGCCTCAGACACACCACCAGGCACTGATAAGCCAGACTGCAAGAGCATGAATGCAGCACTTGCTGACATGTATCCACAATGAATGTCTTTATCAACATAAAACGATGGAGTGAATGTGCGTTACCTTTGGTCTATGACACAATTTTCAATGTTTTTGTATAAATTGTTGGAGAGAACGTCAAACTTGTTCACCAAAGTGTGCTCCTACAGAAAATTAATAAAGGAGGTGATTCCTTACAAAAATAATCACTCCTAAGTCTTGATCCTGAGCTTAAAAACTTAACAATTACAATTACAGGATAATTTATATACATTATAGATTCAAACCATTAGTTTACAGCAAGTTATAATCCCACAACCAATAATTACATCTTTATATCTCCTGGGAGTTAATTGTATCATCACCTTTCTTTGTGCCAACACTTCCTCACTGTTCCACAAGTACCAGCCCCTGTATCTCCCCAATTATCTGACTAATAGAAGCTAAACTTGGAACTAAGTTTTTCAATCCATATTTTATTTTCCAAGATTTTTATCAACATCAGTCCCCAAAGGCCTGAATACCTTACACTTTGTCTGTTTTTCAGCCAATGGAGTGCTGCATCTCTCTGTGAATCTTTGGCTTGTCATGTAAATAAATAGAAATCATGTAATTGTTACTTCTTACTAGAGAGAGAGAAAAAAAATCAATGTTTAAAACTGAAAGAATGAAAATACATCAAAACACTTGGCAGTGTTTTGATGAGCATAAAAGAAGGGCAATGTCAGCTTCACTCATTAAATGAGCAGTGAGACAATCTGTTAAGCAGCTCTGATTAGAAATGCAGCAAATCTCAGTATCCAGTGCTTGCCTGAACCAGTGTCTGCAGACAAGGGATGTCCTCTGGCTAAGGATCCACTTTCCTTGTCCTTTAGACTGATTGGAATCTAAAATATCCCCGTAGAAATGGTTCCCATCACTGAATTTTAATCTGCCAAACTGACACAGAAAGGACAGGATATCCATCTTCAGCCCAGCCAAGTGAATAAACTGAACTGCAGCAATCAATCAACCTCTGTGCACACGAGACTCTGCTGTGATATGGGGAGATCACACAGCAAAGAGGCAAAGGGAACTGCAGCTCCTGCACTGAATATTCTGCAGAATAGAAAGGAAACCTAATAATATCGCAGAATTATTTAATAAAAGCAGGTCACCGGTGGAAAAAAAAACGCTTCAGGTTACAAACGGTGCCCCTGACTGAAACGACTGCAATTAAAAATAGGAATTATCGCTCAGATTCACCACACGGTGGCACTTGGTACCTAGGAGCCGGGCGAGGAGCGCAGCCGGCTCCCGGGGCTGCAGGCTCAGCGCGGCTCCGGGCCACGCACTCGCCCAGGGCACCTGCAAGAGCGGCAAAAGAGATGAAGAACCCTGCTCCATTGGAAATGTTTAAAACACACAAATACATTTCTCACAGCACTGCATGTAACAAAGAAATTAACTTAAACCTCGTTTCATTGTACCCATCATCATGTGACCGAACTAATGGAAATCAGCAGCCTTGGGGATGCTATTTCCAGGGAACAGGACCTGTAAGGCTTTAAAACACTCTCGAGCAACGTCCAGTCATGGCAAATTACCACCAAGATATGCTGCAGACAGCACAGACAAATTTTGAGAGCAGCTTGGGAGTGTCCTTGATGTAATTTATCAACTCTCCCCACACTGTTTGTGACAGTCTAAGAACAGTCCTTGGCAGGAGAATTGACTGTGGTATCTGGATTGCTTAGAGTTTGCCCCACAATATTGATGTGTCTCTCTTCCTGACAAAGCATAATTCAGTCACTTCAGACCTGATCTATTTTAATGCAGTACAAGCATCCTACATCCTTTGCTATTAGGCTGTTTTATTTGTCATTTGTTTATAGCATTTAATTATTTATGTTGTTGAATGTGTTTTGCTTAGAGAAGGATTTAAATGCAGGTACAGCACTTGTACCTTTCTCTGACCATGAAAGTCAATCCACAGGACAGGAGGATGAGTCTGCACTTCTCAGGACAGAGGAGAGTTTCTGCTTTCTGCCATCACCTGCCTCCCTTCTTTACTGTATGGGTCTGGATCAAGAGAAAATGACACAATTAAGTGTTCTTGGCAACTCCTGGCTGTTCTGAGAAGCCCTCACTTGTGCCACAACTGGTAAGGCAAAGCCAATGACAAAATTGGGGTAATATCACCATTGTACAGCTCTTTTTTCTGCAGTGTATCACCCTCATCTACAATGATTCAGATGAATTACCATAGTCATATACTGTCCCACGGAAAAATGAAAAAAAAACAAAAATTAATCAAGAACAATGTAAAACTAATCTTCATTATAATCTTCACTCAGAACTGTAATCTCATTACTTCAGGACCATTCAAGTATAACAGCAGTTTTAAATTTAAAGCATATTCCTTATCAAAAAGAAATCTAAATTACACTCTGTGATTCTAACTAATGCAGCCTAATATTGATGTAATGGTAGCTTAAGAAAACAGTTTTGGATTCTGTAAATTATGTGGGCTAAGAGTTCATTTTTACTTGAACAGAAAAATTAGATGGATGTTAAATCATGAAACATTCCCTCTGGAAAAAAAAAAGGAAAGAAATCTTGGACTAACATTAATTACTGCACCCTTCCAAAGAAAAACACTCACTCACAAAAAAAATATTATTAATGAGACAGCTAGGCAAATGTTCCTGAAAGAGGATAGAAAAATAAGTTGTACTAATTACACGAGAACAAACACAGAACATTTTTTCTCCTTGGGTTATATGGCTTTTATGTGCATTATTAAGAAAAGGCTTAAAATGTTAGTTAAAGAAAACTGTTCTCGGCATTGAAAGAGAAGATGCTGAGTACAATAAAGGATTGAATAGCAGCACATTGTAACAATTCAAGAAACAAATATTTTGAAATAGGCAATGAACAGAGAAAGAATACTCAGAAGAGACCTTGGGATCATTTAGGTGATACTGGGACAGCCTCAGCTCTGCAGTTCAGGCAGCCCTTCATCAACCACAGAATGCTAAAATGGGGCTGAAATTGTGCTATTGAAACAAGACAATAAAAAGAGCCACATCCATTTACATCCACTCCCATCCCATCCCCCCAAGAGAACTCCTGCAGCTTCCACAGAGAACGCTTAATGGAGACACCCTCAGGACAGGCTGCCTTGGAAATGTGCCCCAAATATCAGGAATTGGTCTCAGGTACATCCTAACATGCACGGTGGAGGTTTTGGAACATCATTGCTTCAGATCCTTAACAAAAAAGACATCATGGTTTGTCGGTTTAAGAAAAAAAAAGAGTTTATAGTCACCACATGCTCATGATTTGTCTCACTAATCTTTAATGGCAGCTAGAAGCTACAGGTTTATAAATATCTCTTTTTCATAATTGTGACAAGCAGTGACTAGATGCAGTTTTGGTGGAAAATTTTCTGAAATACTGTAAGGCTAGGTAAATTACAAGGCATTATTAGAAAATGTTGTTTTTAACTTTTGGTGACATTACATTAACTTTTACAAACATTAGAAACAAACATTATTTGGTGAAATAGAAACATTGCAGAAGACACTACAACCAAAAGTAATTTACTAGTCAAGTACAGAGTTAAGTAACTTTTTTTTTTCCAGAATGAAATCACAGTAAATCAAAGAAACAGTAATAAACACCTGCAAGTTGAAGAACATTCTCTTCAACAGACAGAACCTCTATTTGTGTAACACTACAAGGGAGGAGTTGGGTTTGTTCAAACCTCTCCAAGAACAGCAATTCTGTCACAGCAATTTTCCTGCAGCACAACCTGGATTCATGTCCAGATGTTGGCAGGTTTTGCACCCAGGGTGCCCCTCCATGAAGGAGGCACAGGAGGTACACATTTTTATAACATTAAACATTTTTATAACACAGTTCAAAAACTTGACACACAAGTAATCCCAGCCAATTTTAGTTTGACTATTTTCAATAAACTTTAAAAACACACTTATTAGCTCTTTGCATTTAAAAGTGTAGCACAATTTGACTTTTTAAGATACTGAAATACAAAAATTTTAAAACTCACAACAGTAACACAACTTCTGTCCTAGAAGGTGATAAGTGTAACATGTGAGACTTGATTATACAATGTTATGAAATATTGTCTTCTTATTGTTATTCAGAGGAATTTCTTATGATTTAGTGAAGTCAGGTTGGACAAAACAGAGCCTAAAGTTGTAACACCATTCAAGACACACAGTTTCCTTAATGACACTTTAAACAGAATATTCTATACATAACACACCGAGACATGAACCACACTAATCAAGTTAATCCCTATAAAAACAGGTGCACCATAGAATTGCATAGAAAGAAATCCCTGGCATTAATAGCTTGCACTGGAGACTAAGACTTTCTCCCTGCCTTTCTAGATCAAAGCACATATGTTTTGTAAAAGCACAACTCACACTTGACATTATTCTTAGCTATATTCTTTGGAATCACTAGTGCATATGTTATTTCAAGCAATTTTTATACTTCATGCTATTGTTTAATATCTAAAAAATTAAAATTGCAAGGAAAAGATTTCCCCGCCTTCCCCTCCAGAAATCTAATGTAAAATAATCTTCCTATGTAGCATAAAAATAAAATCAAATCTTTCTTCAAACAGAGGCTTCAAGCAAAAGCCAGAGTGATTAAAGAAGAGAATATTCACACAAGATGGGGAAACCCAATGTCAAAAATCCTTTCTGTGAGGGTATTTTCAAGCAGTATTTGTAAATTGGATAAAGAAAACCTCCAAGCAATAGCCAATAGTTTTATAGCTCAGTATCCACTTTGCTCATGGAAGACCTACATTCATAGATGTAAGGAAATACTCTTACCACTTTATTTTTGGGCAATTCTCTCCTATCAGCTGAACCTGAGAAAACCTTCACTGAAACAGGTGTGTTTCCCTGAACAAGTTTAATTTTGAAATACACCACTGTGTTCCATTTTAAACAAAATACTGATCAGCTCTACATAGGGACAGTGGACTTTGTTTTACAGAAATATTCACTATATTTACTTCTTGCCTTGAACTATTTATATTGGAAAATCCTTAATTTCAGTGCTCAAAAATATTTCCATTCCATTAAGTAATCCTTCTATTTACTCCAGGCATGTGCACATGGAGTACCTACAGGAAACAGAATTACTGAGGATTTGCCAAAAAAGCCATGCAGAATAGCTGGAAGGTAAAAGTAATTTACTTCGGATATTCCTTGCACTGAGCAATTTTGTTTCATGATATAAACCCTGTAGACAGATTAAATCCATCAAACTATTTTAACAATATGCATTATGCAGCATCAGATAAGTAACAGTAGAAGTTGAAAAGACCAGGTCTCCACGAACAGATTTCATAGAAAACTAGAACTTCTGGCTTCAGATAGAATATATATTTAGAATATCTGTGCAAGAGGTGAATATATAAAACAAATAAATTCTGTTATACTAACTATAGTCACAATTGGTTTCTTTTTTTACTTAACTACATAAATGCAGAGGTATACCAGGAAGACATATTTCTGACTGACATTTCTTTCACTGTAATATGGGAAAATATTATCAAATCCTTCTGGCTGCTATAGATACATGATTTCTGGCACAGCTAAAAATGTGTTAGGAATTAGGACTATTGTATTTTTGTAAAAATTTCATTTTAATGACAAGTTCATGAATGGACTTGTGGTGGGAGAGCTAAGGAACACATGAGCTTTATTTCTAGGAAATGCTGAAAGGCACATAAAAATTTTAATATATAATATGTTCAAAAATCAGATTCTGAGTATTTCTGCAGGTTACTTTACATTAAAATTAGCAGCTACTTGCCTGTTGGCATTATGGAAAAACATTTCACTTATCTGTAAAGGGATGATGCTCATGCATGAACAGACATTTGTTCATTCAAGTGATATATCTGCCCCTCACATCTGCTGAAACAACTGAGTGTGCACTTACTCTATTGTTTACTGAGATACTGAGGCACATATATTCACATCAAAAAGTTACTTGTAAATGGTAAAAGGAGAAAAAAATTAATATACCTGAAATCATGTACATTTAGTGAAAATAAAGTACAACACCTTCAGTTACTGATTTTATGTTAATAAATAATATGTTTAGCTAGCTGAAATTCCATTTACAGTCATTTAATAGTTCTCACTTGTTTTAGGATTTCTAATAATTAGGGTAAATCTCCAAATTCTTGCCATAGAAGGCATAGAATCACATGCAAAAACCCTACCAGTTCCAGTGTGAAGCAGCAAACATCCATGTCTATCAGACAAACAGTACAACTGGACTCGCTGTATAAATGAGCATTATAGTGCACATAAAATAACATGGCACATTTCATAAAGCTACAACTTTGCACCATAAATGACAGACACATTTTTACACCTGCAGCGACATAAGCAATGAATATAATTCACTTACAAGTGAAGTACACGACCTAAGGATTATTGCCTTGCCTAAACCATTCTGTATCACTTGGAAAGGGAGGTGGCATGGACCCCATTCATGCATATAAAACCATTTTTTCCAGAAATAGATTGGCTTGAAAATTTTCAAATATTTAACTTTGCTTGTGTAAGTTTTTCTTGAACAACATTCTCTAGAAATACAATTTTAAAAAGATGTTTTGCTCAAGCTCCCAATAAAATAATAGGTGTCCTGCCAACTTGAAAATGACCCCCTTCAACACAGGTTTTTCTCCTCAAAATCATTGTTTATGTATTATATAAATATCACTTAACATTTCTATTTCATCTCCACTTATCACAATGCTTCTAGCAAGTGTTAGATGGAATAGATGGGTTCAGATTGAAATCTAATGGATTGAAAACTACATGAAGGCTACGAGTGGAAAAATACTCCTGCCTATTGAACTGAACCTGTGTTTGGAAATATGGATAAACCTTTCTCAGAAATAAATTCACGTGACAGAAGCGCAAATGTGTAATTGAAGTAGTGCAGCTTTGGCATATGCTACTGATAATTTCTGTGAAAACACCTCCATCTCCTTCCACAGACTTCATCAATATCATCAATAGCATTCTCTGGTCAAAGCTAGCTGGGTGCAGCCTTCCCTTTCCAGGCATTACAATGGAGCTGTCTATAAATCTTCTACAAGACCATGTCTTTTCCTGGACTTGCACCTGTCTCATCAATAATCTCTGACCAGCCCATAAAGTTACTCACAAAATTTAGGTTGAGATCAGGATTAACTGCTTGAAAGCTCAGGAGACTGTTCTGCAAAACACTCTACTGGTATTCTATGACTTCAAAAGGCTAAATACTCAGATTTGTGTTTTGCAAAGGTGGCCATAAATAAAAGAACAATAATATCTGAACAGTATTATAAAACTATAGCCCAATTCTGCCTGTAAAATTTCAGCCTAGAACAACAGTAAGTTCACCTAAGTCATGATAAAAAATAAAACACAATAACCTCCTTGTGCACTTGATACAGATACATCCACTTAGGTAATCCAGACTGAAAGTGTTTAAGCCACAGGTGCTAGAAGGAGATTTTAAAACTTTTTTAGAGACATATGCTGCATAAATCAAACGACAACGAAAATTGCCAATCACTGGAAAATAATTTTAGAGTTCTAGAATTGCTCAGAGTTAAAAATGTGTTTTAGCACTGCCTGTGTTTTTTAAAGCCATTGAAACAATAAACAGGAAATCCTGTTAAAACTTCATAAGCAAAGTTGCAGCATCAGTTGATCTAAAATGCATAGAAACTATGTTTTTCTCCAAGCATTTTCATTAGTCCACATAACTGCTGTTGGTTCACTCTGTCAGTTAAAAAGGCCAAGCTTTGGAAAGCTACAACACATAAATAAATAATGGTTCGCTATATTTCTACCAGGTTTCAAAGTGCTTTCAAATGGAGACAAGTCCTTTTCTTTCTCTCCAGTATTAAGGCTCTTATAAAAAGTAAAGTTCAACTAAAAGACACTTGGGCTTGCTTTATCAAATACACCACTTAATATGTTTTAATCATGAACATTTTAAGACCCTAGTTGTGCAATTCTAGCTTGATAAATGTGTTCTAGTGACTTACAGAACCCCTGTATTACAAGGTGGGGACCTTAATATACTAAAATGTGAAATACTCAGTAGATGCTGACAGTGTATTTCTTTCAAGTTTGGTTTCATAACAATCACAGGGATTAGAACACTGACTGGGAAATTAAAACCAAGCTACCAATACTACAGAAAGCAGTCTTGCTATTACTTCCATTAAATCAGATCCAGTAATCTACAGAAAATGAAATTAAATACTTTTTCCCCATTGAGTTTACAGACCTCTTTTTTCCCCCAGAATTTTTAAGTTTAATTATTCTGACTCAATCAGACCCTCAGGAGACAAAACTGTTCCCAATTCTCACCAGAGTCAAAAGGTGCTGTGAGAACTCATTACTCCACACATTACTCAAGTTGTTTGGGACACTTAACCCTCTCAAGAAACACAAAAATGCAATTAAAAAAAAAAAAATCACATTTCACCCCAAAACAATATACAGAAAATCCAAAACCTAAAGGCCTAATCTTATAGCCCTTCACAACCAGAAAATCACACTGACATGGTTTTATCACTCTCAGAAGCTCTATTTGCAGAGGCCCCTCTCCAGCAAACACATACATGCCTCAGTCCTGGAAAATTAGCACCCAGATTTGGCACCAGCACAACCTGTATTCAGCTGAACTCCTGAAAAAGCATGTTTAAAAAGGAAAATGCTTCGTTTAGTGCTAATATAATTTAAAACATAACTTTGAAGGCAGAAGCCAGTATGCTATGTAATTTTGATTGATATACTTTTATATGGCAAGGTAGAACTTTTTTCTATTTAACTGATTAAACCTCACCAGTTTTGGGAAATCCATCAGTTACTGAAATTGTTACAAATAATTTGGAGCAGGATTTTCAGAAAGCAGGCTCCTGCACTGATATTGCTTAATTAAACTGTTAACAGGAATAAAAATGAAGGTGTTGCTCCTGATGCAGACTGGAATTACAGATTCAACTCTTGTCGTCTCTTGTTCCTTTGGTGCAATTCCACGACTTTCCTGCTGACCTGAACACAAGCATCTTTGTGGGACCAATCCTACTGAAACAAACACCAGATCCTGACAAACTTTTCCATCAATGTACCACAGGAATTCTAAACCAAAACACTTTCTTTAAAAAATCCCTCAGTGAATTGCGTTTCAAATAGAATGTGATGACTTATTTTTCTTTCTAACTATGATTAAATAACCGAAATAGGGTTCAAAGGTAAAAAAACCAAAACAAATCTTTGTTTTAAATTGAACACTTTCATTGCATAATGAAACACAGCTACGCCTTAGGGCATCCGTACTTTTGTCTTTTAGGGTTCAGAACGAATCTGTCCCTGAGCCTGCACTAGCAGGCCCTTGACCCCGCGGGACAATTAACACGAGTGGGTCAGCGAGGCGCTGAGGGCGGATCCAGCCCCCGCTGGAGCCGGGCTTTGCTTGAGCAGGATTAGGCGAACAGGACGGAGGGATGCCCTGTGGTAGTGCCCTCCGTGTAACCTGCTGAGGTGACAGCAGCTCAGCCTGACCTCCAGGGCCGGGAGGATGTGCACTCACCTGCGGATCCCGGTCCTGGCCGGCAAATCCCGCACATTCCCGGTTCCTGTCACCGGAGCCACCGCTGCTTTGGTGGAAGTCACAGTGCTCGGGACACTGAGGGGAACCCGCCCCGGCCTCCCTGCCCACACCCCGCGAACGCCTGGGGGGCGAGCCAGGGTTCCCCAGCCCCGCTAGTGACACAGAAAACACAAATTACCCCTCTGTAAACAGAACTTGGGAAAACTCCTCCGGGCGGCTCGCGGGGAGCCCCGGGAGGGTCCCCCCGGCCCCGCGCGGGCCCCGCGCCGAGCCCTCGGTTCAGATGAAGTGGATCCAGGCGGAACTGTCGGGGTCCTGCGGGGGCCCTGCGGCGGGCGGGACGCGCTGCCGGCCCCGCAGCCGGTAGTTCTTGCCCTCGTTGTTGTCCCAGTACTCGGCGCCGGCGACGCGGTAGCGGACGGCGAACTCCAGCGTGGTGTCGGCGGCGGAGGCGCCCAGGGGCAGCAGGAAGGCGAAGCGGTCGGTGATGCCGTCGGCCGGCCCGGGCGGCTGGTACGTGGCGGCAGCCTCGGCGCAGCTGGCCCAGCCATTGAGCGTGTAGCGCACCGACACGACCTTCTCGTAGGCGAGGTTGAGGACTCGCACGGCCCCGCGCAGCCCCGCCGGCTCTGCCCGCACCCACTCCAGCCTCACCTTGTGCTGCCGCACCCGCTCCGCGCAGCCGGGGCTGGCGCCGGGCTGAGGCGGGAATAGCGGCTCCAGCAGCGGCGGCGGCGGCCCGAACA